>JABUQX010108808.1:0-50000 GCA_015478945.1 Trachelipus rathkii | reverse complement strand
TGTCCTTCGGCGTGGAGTGTTGTTATCTGCACGCACTGATCTTTTGATAGTTGACGCACTTTCCTTTCCATGTTTATCGGAGTCACTTCGTACGTGAATAATCCCTCGCTCGATTATACCCCCGACATAACCTACCCCCACCTCTCCCAGGTCTAGTTAAGTGGTTTATGTTTTCCTAAATTTATCGCGACAACTAAAACACCAAATTCTCTGCGGGGTGATTACATAGTTACACTGATGCTGCCGCCTGTGTTTATGTGGGGTTTCATGGGTTTAGGGGCCTTCCCGTTCCTGCGAGTGACATTTAACTAGTGGTGCGTTATATTTAACGAGCGGCATATATATATATATAACCCTTATATATATATATACTATATATATATATATATATATATATATATATATATATATATATACATATATATATATATATATATATATATATATATAATTTTTCATTAAAATAATTTGAATATCTGCAATCATAATAAAATAAAATTAACAATTATCAATATTCCTATACATATTTTGAAGACGGTTAACGTTAACATATTAACGTTAGCTTCCGTTACATTCTTTACCGATAAACGCTTTAATGATTAACGGCGTTAATTTTTTTTTTTTGTTAACGAGTGGGATTAACGGCGCTAGCTTTCTCATTGATTGCCCGCAGCTTTGTATGTATATAACCTTATATATAGCAACCTTAACTTATATATATAATAATATCACGCTATATAATATATCAACCCAGCAGCCAGCCAACGCCGCCGCGCAACACAGCTATAACTAACTATAACTAGTAATATATATATGTAATAATAGCATATATATATATATACCAGCCAAATAATATGTCATAATGACCAGCCTTAGTAGCCAGTATGTATGGCAACGCGCGTAGCCAACAGCAACAACAGCATGTATATCACGCCTTATGCTATGGCACCAGCCAGCATGCCCCTTGTAGCCAACCCAGTATAGCCAATAATGTATATGTATGTACAGCCAATAGCTCTCTTTATTCTTTATAATATGTTTATATGCATAAAAATAACCCAATAATATATATATAATATATAATATACATATATATATATAATAATAATAATAACCAATAATAACCCATATAATAATAATATATATAACTTAACAACAACATAACCCATATATACATGTCTGTATATGCTGTATATAGCACTATATATATAACTAACTAGCCTTGGAAATGTAGAAAATCATGACAAGTTTGCCGTTCCAGGTATATGAACATATGTCAATAACTCCATAACCTTAATAATAATAATAATATGTATATATAATAATATAATCAATAGTAACTAATAGCATAATATTGTATAATATAGCTAACTATTCTTGCTATCTTTACTGTATATATGTATAATAACCTTATATATATATGTATATATATATATATATATATATATATGTATATAATATATAATATAACAATAATATTATGTAATATACAGCATAGCAATAATAGCAACAACCCAATAACAACCAACAACAACAGCCATAGCTATGCCAATGCTGTATAGCAACCTGCTCCATGCTGCTATCAGCTGCAGCAACAACATGGCCCAATATATGTAATAGCATAATAACAACAACAATAATAATAACAGTAACATATATATATATAATATGTAATAATATATACCGCATCTTTCTTTATTACGCCAACTTGTATATTGTGTTTTATTCAAAATCAACATCGGCCCTTAAAATTTAACCACCCATATATATATATATATATATATATATATATATATATATAACATATACATAATACATATATATACTCCATATATATATATATATATATCATATATATATATATATATATATATATATATTCAGACAATGAAGAGATTATAAAAGGAAGCAAGTTTTACCAAATGTGGAATTACACTCACCAGCTTGAATGTCTCGGGTTTCGGCTACTTCATTTTGTTCCGAATAAATGGACTCTTTATAAGTTCAGAAACAAAACTGAAGCACGTTGCAACGAAGTCGTTTGGATCAAAAAATAAAGATCATTATTTGGAATTTTAGATATTATTTTCATATTATAAATAATTTGGCATTTTAAAATTTAGAGAATGCTCAAATGCTGTTTTATACTGTATATATATATATATATATATATATATATATATATATATATATATATATATATATATATATATATATATATTTATAAATATATCTATTCTGCTACTTCTGTGTGTAATAATATATATATATATATATTATATATATATATATATATGCAACTTCGCAAAATTATCAAACCACGTCTTAAATTCTTCGAGAGAGTTATAAATTTAGGATCAGATGATTTTGAAACAAATTTTACGTTACGTGCATATTCACAGATATGCTGTAAATACGTTTTAGTCCTACGTTGCCGCGATACGGAGTCGGTGTAGTAAATGAGACCGATATCCATAGATAAGTATGAATTGAGAAACCAGCAAACTCGAATTGTGATTCTTTGTAGTAGTTTACCTTAATGTCCGACCGTCGCGGAGCAGCAGTTACATCGTATACGGTAGTGGAGACATAATGGAAAGGGCTACCCGTCATTTGTCACGTGATGAATGTGTGCAGATAGTAGCATTGGCAGCAGAGGGCCACAGCCATCGTGACCTCGGACGTAGGTTCAACGTTGCACACACAAGCATCGGAAGAGTCATACATCGGTACGAGGAGACCAACGAATACCGTAGACGACCGGGGCAAGGCAGACAACGCTCGACAACACGTCGTGAAGACCGATTTATACGGCTAAGCGCAGTGCGGGAGCGCTTCACAACAGCAAGAAGCCTCCAGAGACAGTTGGCGCAGGTACATGGAACACGTGTAAGTACTGATACGGTTCGCAGACGGCTTCGCGAACACGTATCGGCCACGAAGGTCTGCAAGAGGGCCACCTCTCACGAGAGGTCATCGTACAGCTAGGGTTGCATATGCACATTTACATGTCCACTGGCCACTCCGGCAGTGGGGACGTGTCCTATTTACGGACGAGTCCAGATTCAACCTCTATAGTTCCGATCGACGTCCAAGAGTGTATCGGCGGCCCAACGAACGATATGCAGCGTGTAACATCCAAGAGGAGGTGCCATGATCTGGGGAGGTATTTCGCTAACCGCCCGTACAGACCTCCACATCTTTCGTGAAGGGTCCCTGACCGCCGCACGATACATTACGGATGACATACAGAACTTCATATCCAGCATGGAACGACGGTGCCAGGCCGTCATTACGTCGAGAGGTGGTCATACACGGTACTGAGGCACCATCAACACATCCTATGGACAACCCATGTACCTACAGGTTCATGCCCGTTTTGCGCCATACACCTATGTCCCCATGTACAGTTTTTGTAGGGACGTTCCCATACCCCTTTGTACCCATATGTGTGTATATTGTGTCTCTCGACATGTATGAACCATATTAAACAGATCGTGGTCTATTTCCTGTATATTTTCATACCTTTATGTACCTTTTGCTCAGTGGTGCGAATGCGGGGACTGAGATATATATAATATATATATATATATATATATATATATATATATATAATATATATATATATATATATATATATATATATATATATATATATATATATATATACTAACTCTTTCAAATTACCTCTTTTATATATATATTGTTGTGGTGGACAACAAAAACACATCAAACAAAGAGTTTGCTGCGATCACATGTACATAACCCTAAAAACATATAAAAATAAATTATAAGTTATAACAACACTAACGATAATAACAAATAAAAATTTGGGCATAGTGGCCCCATAGAAAACGGGTTTTTGTATATACATAAAAAAAAGAAATTTTAATAATGACAAAATTTTCACTGTATTTTAAGCACAAAAAATTATATATATAAAAAATATCCCGTATTTCACTAATTAAGAAAATATTATAAAAAAATGAAATATTCACATTAAAAAAAAACACATTTACCAACCCTGGCTTATGAAGCATATAAAAAAGGTAACACAGTAAAAGGCTAAAGAAACTTCACTTGAATAACTTGAATAACCTCACTTGACTGAGAAGTGGAATACGAAAATGCACAAAATGTTGGAGCAGCGAGAAACTTATGCAACAGCTCGGTACGACGAATTCAGACAGAGTGGGAGGAGTTTCAGAAGACTCCGTAATTTATATAACGGATGGCAAAACCGAAAAGGGTTTTGAAAGACTTATGTAAAAAAATAGGTAACAATTTATTTTAGCACATAACGCGACATAAAAGATCAAGAAAAGGAAGCAAAGAAACAAGGAACAGGTTGCGTCGACAAGTAACAATATATATATATATATATATATATATATATATATATATATATATATATATATATATGGGGCGGCGTCGTATCCAATATATAACAAAAATCTATTTTCTTATATCTATATATATAACTTAATAATATATATATATATATACAATATACATATATATACATATATATATATAACCTTAATATAGCATAACCTTGCTCTTCTTCTTCTCTTTTGTATGTATATATATATATGTATATATATCATATATATATATATATATATATATATATATATATATATATATATATATACTATATATATATATATATCAGGGGCGGCTCGTAGCCTGGTTGCAGGTTTGCTCAACCACCATTTTATACAACTTGCAGTTAGTGTGCAACTATTTATTATTTTTTATTCTTTAATTTTTTTAGTAGGATTAAATATTAAAGAAATTAAATTGCATCTTATTATAATAACACTCCAATGATTTATTATTTAATGAAAAAAAAAGTCATCAAATTTTAGTTAGTCCAAATGTCAAACCAACATGATTGTTGCAGACACTTTACAACACATGCCCTATACATTTTTGAGGAGAAAAATGTGTGTAAAAATATGACCGCGTGGACGCTTTATACCTACAACTTACGGTTGCATCTAACGAGCAACCGATTTGTTTTCTTTACTAATATTCAAATTTGTGAATACGAAACAATTTGGAAAATTGACTCTCATGTTCCAAAATTTAACGTCTCGCCGAACGAACGAATATGTATGTTGTTTGCAGTTTGTCAAATCTCTTGCTTTTATTAGTATTATAATTTTCTCTCTCTCTCTCTCTATATATATATATATATATATATATATATATATATATATATATATATATATATATATATATATATATATATATATATATATATATATATATATATATATACTATATATGCTCTTCTTACTTACTCTTATGGCTCATGTGCGATTATCCGCCTCCAGGTAAATTGAAGCTAATTTTTTTTTTTTTTAAAATCTACTAATCGAATAAGGTATTGAAAGCTCTCTTGGGACCCATATGCGTTTTTTTTTTTTAACAATGCAGGGTGAATAAATAAATATACAAATAAATTGCATTATATATACAGTTAAGTAAAGGTTATCTTAGAGTTTAGTTAGTTTAATTAAATTTTAACTATAAATAAGCAAAGGTTATCCTATTAGTTTAATTAGTTTGCAAAGATTTGAATTTGAACTTTTTTTTTTAAAATATTTTTAGATGTGTGAAGCTGCTTTAATGACAAAGTTTCAATTTGACTTTAGGCATTTCCACTTCAATTTTATGAAATGTGTTCAAATTCATACAATCGATGTATATATATTATATGGAGGTGGAGACGGATAATCGACATGATCCATATATATATATATGCAAGTTGAAGGATATAATACATATGATATATATATATATATATATATATATATATATATATATATATATATATATATATATATATAAATGCTGCTGCTGTAATTATTATTCTGATTGAATGTCAGATGTAACAACCTATAAATGGAACCACGAGCCGCTCTTGTTATATATATATATATATATATATATATATATATATATATATATATATATATATATATATATATATATATATATATAAAAGGAATAGCCTTTATAACTGTATATATACACTCCCTTAATCACTTAATTCGGATATATATATATATATATATAACCAACATATATATATCTTTGCTATACCTGCTATATATATATTTATAAGGACCATGGAAAACCATGCTCCTCAAAATAATTTAGTATTGGAAGGTTGGTAAACCTGTGAATTGGATTTTAACATTCTGTATTTATGAAACCTAAAAAAAGAGAAACTTTATTTTAATTTTCAACTATAATATAAATAATATTAACAAAATCTAAAAAGAATTGTTTTTTTTTTGTGCTCCACCATAGGCTTTTGTGAGAAAGCTTAAGCAATATTAGAGACGTCATGATAATAATAAATCGTCAAAAAATTGGAAAAATATTTTTAACGGTTCATACTCAAACAAGTTAAAATCAGTATTAAAAAAAAAAAAAATAAAAAATAAAAATACATCTTACCCCTTTACCTTAGGTAAAATACGAATCTATATATATATTTATATATATATATATATATATATATATATATAACCTCCTTTCTCTTTATATATATATATATATACGTATATATATACCTTATATATACAACATACTGCTTTGCTGCTATTGCTGCTGCTGCTGCTCTTCTCATATATATACACCATATATATATATATATATATATGGTCAGATTTTTAACTCACAGTATCATGGCTAGAGAACGGCAGGTCCCACAGTAAAACAAATTATATATTTGGAATCAGCCGAAAATTCTAAGGATGGGATTTAACTTTTTTTTTTTTTTTTTTGAAGTATTTTTTTAACTAAAGGACCCAAGGGTAAAAAGCAAAGATGGCAGGAGTCGAGGGTCTCTCGGCCTCCCGGTGGACGACAGGGGGGGACTAATCCCCCTCCGGGGATGGTCTCCCCCCCGCTCTCTGGTCTTTGGGTGTCGCGGGGTTCCTCCGACCATCCCCTCTGGGGTATGAAACGTCCTCTCTGTCCCCGTCGGCTCGAGCCCCTAAATTTGGTGAAATAATTGTTTTTTTTTTTTTTGGAAAATTTTAAGTTTTTAGGGGCTCGAGCCGACGGCTAGAAAAGACAACATATATTCAAAATATTTAAACTCAAAAATAAAAAAAAAAAGTAAAGTTCTTCCTTAACCAAATCAATTTTTAATTTTAATTTTTGCTATAAAAATTATTACCAACCTTTCCAATACTAAATTATTTTGAGGAGCATGGTTTACTTAAGGTCCTATTTATATTTATATATATATATATATATATATATATATATATATATATATACTATATATATAGAGAGAACATAGGGTTTTTTTTATATACTTAAGGTCCTATTCTATATTGCTATATATATATATATATATATATATATAGGGCGACAGGGCATTTCTTTTTTCTTGGACTGAACCGGCAAGTAATTTTGACAACACCTGTCAGCCATGGAACCCTGTAGAGGCAACTATTTTACTAGTTCCAACTACAACCTTTTTGTTGTAACCTAAAATAAAAATAAAAAATATTAAAGATTAACAATTTTCTAATCCTAGGTAAAGCTAAACTTTTTTTAATCATCTATTTATTCAAACCTTTTTAAGTTGAGAGCCCTTAATATAAAAAAATAATAATAATAATATCGTGCTAAGAATACTCCTGACATTATATTCTATTTGTCTTTTCTGACCTCTACCATGCTTAAAAGATTTATTATTATTATTATTATTATTATTATTATTATTATTATTATTATTATTATTTTTATTATTATTATTATTATTATTTTTATTATTATTATTATTATTATTATTATTTTGTATAGTTTGCTTCCAACTCCCTAAATATTTTCTTCTGATATTCATTTAGTTTCCTTAATATTAATCTAGAGAATAATTTGCAAAGAAAGTAAGAGGCATATTTATATTTATTAGATCCTGGCCGGTTTCGTCCGTAAACCTCGGACATCTTCAGAGTTTTGATTCTTACAATAGAATGAATTATTTTAACACTAGATTTAAAAAATTTAAATTACAAATTAGATTTTAGATTTTAAATTTTAGTATTTCATATTATATTTAACTTAAGGGACAATACATTGAACTTTATGTTAATGTCTGGTTTTAGATGTTTTATGAAATAAGCCTCAGCTATTTTCAGTTTTTGGGCTTCACATGAGGAGTGTAAAATTTTAAATGATTTTGAAATATGAGGTACAGTTGTCTTGTTGTGCTCAGTGAATAAATGTTCGTATATTTTACTGGGTTTAAAGCAGTGCTGGTATGCCCTATCTGTTAATCTATTAGTTGTGTAACCAATATACGTCGACGTACAGTCAGACTCGGGACATGCGAATTGGTACACGACATGGTGATTAACTGAAAGGGTATCCTTATTATTATTATTATTATTATTATTATTATTATTATTATTATTATTATTATTATTATTATTATTATTATTATTATTATTATTATTATTATTTTATTATTATTATTATTCTTTCATCATTTGTTTTAGCTTAACTATTATTATGTATTATTATTATTATTATTATTATTATTATTATTATTATTATTATTATTATTATTTTATTATTATTATTATTCTTTCATCATTTGTGTTTGAGCTTAACTCTTCCTGGAGAATTAGATCATAAGTTAGAAGTGTGCTACACAGCGTAAGTCTATTTACATGTACCATTTCTATTCTTTTACTAGCCTCATAAATTAGGTTTAATTTTATAGTTAACTTGAGAAAGTTTTTATATTATCCTATATGGTACAAATCATCTAAATTTAAATTACTTCCTATACCTGCTCTATAATTATTTTTAAGTAATACCAAATCTCCAAGTTCAAAAATTTTGTAGTTTTGAGGTTCAAAATATTTGCTTTGTTTAAACTGAATTCTATTGTGATTATCTTGTATTTGCTTATACGCTTCGTTCATTTTAGACATATTTTCCTTTTTATAATTTGTACTTTCAAATGCAAAAGATTTACCTTTCTTATTATAATGGATAAAAATTAAATTAGAGTCCTTCCAAAAAATAGAAAGTAATGGATTTCATTAATTCCTGAATGAAATGAAATATTCAAAGCTAAAATTACAAATAATAACTATAAATCTTCCCATTGATGGAGTGAACTGTTTGCTAGAGCGGGAAGTTAAAGCGTTTTTAATACTTCTGTGTTATTTCAATATAAGGATTGACATGTTGATGAAAAGATGTTGTGAGTAGTTGTGTATCAGATCCTCCGGCCTTTTAGTGAATGTTAATTCTTTTTGAGAAAGGGAAAATTGACCTGTCAAGAAAATAACAAATATTCTTGAAATATCCTTTTTGAAAGGATAATTAATTTGGCATGTATTTTCATTCTCCTCGTCATTTACACCTGTTGTCTCCGCAAATGAAAGTTCGCGGCAGCATCCACACCGCACCGCACCGCACCGCATACGCACCTTCGTTCGCGTTTGCATCCTCATTATATGATTTCTATATTGAGTAAAGTATGATTTTTTAGATAAACAATGATGGCGAACTCAAATTTTTGGTTTCTAAAGTTGTATTTTTAATATTTTTAATATTATTATTATTATTATTATTATTATTATTATTATTAGTAATATTATTAAATTAATAATTAAATTAGTAATATTAATAAATATTTATTAAATGATAATAAATAATAATATAAGTCAATATTTAATAATACTTATAATAATGTGAAAAATTATTAAAGTTAATAGTTGATAATAAGATATATTAAATAATTTAAATAATTAAATATTCAAATTTAAGAAAGTTAATGAAGTGACTAATAGCAACGAAAGAGATATTTATATTCATTTGAAAGAAAACTGAATATTTAAATACGGAATATCAAGTCATTTTTGAATTACCTGTATGGATTCATCTGGATATTATTTATTTTTTTTTTATTATTTTATATATATATCTCCAAAACTAATAGATTGTAGGAGTGAATGTTACAAATAAAAACATATACAGATAATACAGCGTATATAAATATTTTTTATGGAGTGAGCTCGGTAGCTGAACGGTATGGGACAGAGGGGTGGGATCAGTTTATATTCTATATAACCTCACTAACTAGGCTGTGTGAGTGGCTAGCGTGAAGTGGAACTCTCCCCCCTGAGATCACCCTAAAAATATACCAAAGATGCGGGTGTGTTCACGGAGACCCTCCCCGGCAGGGGGGAAATAGTCCAACCTCTCACGTTTTCGTCCTACCCAGTAAGGTACCGTTGATAACCCGACTCTTTGCTATCTTGTTGCGTCGTTTATACTCATGAGTATATTATCTTTTAGTTAATTAAATAAATACCTCATCACTCCGACACTTTTCCAACTAACATTTCAATTGTACTAGCACTGATATATTTACTAAATATATTATTATGATTTTATCTTAGTTAGTTTATCGTATTTAGTATATTAGGGAGATTATAAAAAAAAAATATAAATTAAATTAAAAAGTATAAAATTTTTTTTTTTTCATTATTTACTATATACAAAATTTCCATTAACTTTCATCCTCTGTATTCATCCTATCAGTTTTCTTTGTATCTTATATTCTTTAAGTTATGGAATCTAATTTCAATTGCGCTAGTGTAACTTCTTTGTTAGCAACCATAATTAAATTAATAAGAATTTATATTATATTAAATAAATATAATAATATTATTAATAATTAATAATAATAGATAATATAATATTAATATAATTATATTAATAAAATAATAATAATATATTAATATAATAATAATTAAATAATATTAATATAATAATAATAATAATTAAATAATAATAATAAACAATTATACTTGGAAATAATAATAAATTATAAAAATATACAATTTAATAATTTTTGTTTAATTGTTGAATATAAACATGTGATAAGTTTGCATAATAATTTCATTTACTTGACCAACTAAATCCATTAATTATATAAACAATTTATTTTAATCTTATAAAATTATATATTGAATGATATATTGGATATTTTAGAGTAATACGTTTGTTTATTATTTTAAATCTTTATAAAAGGAACATATAATTTTTAAATTAATATTGGTACTTAATATCTATATTTTAATTTTTATTATAATTTAATTTTGTGAACAATTATGTATTATAGTATCCTATATCAAATAACATTTTTAGTACGTTATTTACGTGTATACATAGTACTTATATATATGACCTACATATACCTTAGAATACTTGACCCGTAATATAAACCAAAAGGACTAATATCTATATTAATAATATATATATAATATATAATATATTATTAAGAATATCCAAATTATTTTATTGGATACATTTTGGAAAGTTTAAAATTGGATATTATATTTAAATATATTATATATATATTTTATATATTAATATTATAATTAATATTATATAATAATATATACTTATATATATATATATATATATTTATATTAATATACTATAATTATATTAATATTATATATATATAATATTATATATATTATTATTAATATATATATATATTTATTATATATATTATATATATATATTAATATAATATACTATTTATATATTATCATTTATTGAGGTCTTGTCTGCGTTGTTTGTAGAATGAAGTGACGTATAATAATGTAGATTTACCAGTTTGCTTCCTGATAACAAATTTTTTAACCTTGAAGAAATGCACATTGACGATAATTATTTTTATATGAAATTAAAAACAAATGTTTTAATATATATTATTATATATAATAATATATATTTATAATTATATATATATAATATAATATATATATATTTATATATATATATATATTATATATATAATAATATATATTTAATATATTTTAATAATATATATATATATAATTATTATATTATATAATTAATATATTATATATTATATTAATATATATATATATTTTATATTTTTTTATAATTTTTTTTTTATTTTTTTTTTTTTTGTTTTATACAGACACTTCTTAACGGTGGTGGTGAAGTGGATAAAGGCACTCTCAGAGAGTGTGGATCTCGAGAGAAGTCCGGGACACTAACCAGAAAAACAATTACATATTTGGGATCTAAATATTGAAGCTTTTGAACCAGAAACGTACAAAAGGGGACAGCTATCTCAAAACGCTTAAATGGATTTTGTCTGGAGAATAATGCCGTATCCATAAACTCTATACATAATAACCAATGCATCTTTTGGATGCAACGTCTGATACGATAGTTATTTATTTACAACAGGCTCGATGTTGGTTATTGATTCGAACCATGACTGATTCCTGTGAATCGCCTCTAAGAGTTTAGAGCGCGCAATAGAGTATTGCTCTCACAGTGCAGGTGCGGGCTACCGGCCGCCCATTGTGTTCGGTTGTGCTGTGCACTCTCCATTAGCCTTGTCGGTATGACTCGTGATACGAGACATACTTCCAGTCATCCCCTGTCTCGCATTGTCGGTCTCCGATGTGCTCTCCTCACCTCTATATAATTGGTAAGTTCAAATGTAAAATAATTTTCCACTAAAATCAAAAATATAGGGAATTGAAGAAGATTCGCATGTCCATTTAAAAATTTTTTGTTCGTTGTTTTAATTTTAACTTCTTTCTGTAAATAATACTCTTGAAATTGTAATCTGCGTGATTTTCAAAATTAGGTTATATGTTCCTGTATACAAAGGTATGTTGATATAATCCCTTTGGCGAGCTCTCTTCTCTCTCTGTTTCATCATCATTTATAAATGATATAATTCTTTATCATCTTCTCTGTCATAATTTCTAATAAGCATTTAATATTTGGTATTTTCATAGATAAAAGAGATGTTCGTAACCTTTTCTGAAGATTTTCTTAACCTTGTCGTACCTAATAAGTCTTGGTCACAGTGTTGCCTTTTCAAATGTCCCCTACTTAAAGGGTAATAGTGTACATATCTCTCTATTCTTAATTTTATCCATCTTATAAATACTTTCTAATATCCACTTACGTTGCTAAATTTTCTTTATGTGTTACACTAAAGTACTGCCTTGGCTTATTTATTCTTTATTTACTTTACTAATTCATTCATCTTTACTTTATTCCATCTCCTCTTTTTTAATGTGGTCGTTATTACTCACGTATTTTCTCCACTATACGCAGATCGGTGATTACATTGTTTACAGTATCGTTTAAATAATATTTAAAATAACTTAACGTGATATTACTCATATATATTAGTAAGGACCGCATAGATTATCAGGATATACAGTCGGGTAGGTCTTCATCGGTACCTGTAGGTGGTACGACGTGAGGTATATTGGGACTTTGATCTCTCTCCCCCCCCTTCTGTTACCTACATCGGAACTCGAGCTCCCCTAATGAAGTGTATAAGTGACTCTCCTTGAGCTCTTTTTTTTAAACTCTCGTGCAATAAACGTGGATCACATAGTGAATTTTCTGCATAATTTCTCAATGCATCCGACTTATACACCTCAAAGGATTGTTATACTTGTAAGAATTCGGTAGTTTGATTGTATAGTAATATGGCTCTAGGATATTTCGTGGATCTTAAATTTTAGTGCTAGTATATAGATTTTTGTAGTGTGCATTTTCACTGTTAATGTCAATTCCCGCCTTAAGTTTTTTTATAAATATATTATTATGCCTTATTTTGTTAATTGTAAGTCTGTATTACTCTCGACTCCTCTCCTAAATTATTTTGTGTTAGTCTTCCGTTCTTATTGTCTGAATATTGCTGAGATTATTCTTAATTTTTGTGAGTTGGATGTGTTAAATTCACCTCAACCTCTTATTATCTAGTATATTTTGCATATTAATATTGTAATATTAATTATTTTAATATATACGAATTTATATAATTTATATATATATGTATATAGTATATATTAATATATTTAATATATATATATATTATATTAATTATTTATTAATTTAATTAATTATTATTATTTATATATTATTATTATTATTTTAATTATATATTTAATTATTATATTATTTAATTATTATATATATTATTATATTATTATTATTATTATTAATAATTATTTATATATAATTTATATTATTTTATAATTATTAATTCCTTTTTTATTGATCATTGTTATTGAAATTAAGATGTTTATTTGTTTATTATATAATTATTATTATTTCTTTTTATATAATAATATTATATTATTATTGATTATATTATTATTTATCTGATTATTATTATATTATTTTATTGATTATCTCATTATTATTATGATTATTCATTATTTATTAATTATATATAATTATATATATTATGATAGTATAAATATTTTTGATATTAATAATAACATATTTACATACGTTTCTGTGATAAAATTTAATTTTCCTATGCATTCAGTTATCTAGTATAATAATTATACCTATAGTATTATTATTATATGATATATATTATATATAAATATACTAGTATATATATATATAAAAATCTTTTAATTATTTTATGTCTAACAATTCTAGATTTCTCTACTTTCCATTTGTATTCTCAGAAGAAATATTTTATTAACTGAGTATATTTAATATATATACTAAATATAAATTTCACTAATATTATTTTTATACAGTGGCGGTACTGTATTGAGAAGCTAATAAAACTATATAATGTATGGAGAGACCTACAATCCTTACACCTCTTGAATGATAAATGTTTTGTATAATTTTTCACATTAATATATTCCGCTTAATAAATAACCTGTTTTGCGATTTGTATTCTTAATAATTACATTATCATATAGTAAAGAGTTCTAGATTTAAGTTTATCCAAACCCACCCTGGTGCTAAACTTTTGTTATTATATTTTAATTTTTCACTTATCTCTCATTATTGTTAGTTAATATTAAATCTATTACTGTCTCTAAAGACAACCTCTGGATTCTTAATAATAACAGGTAATATATCTTTGTGCTAAACTAAATTAATTTAGAAAATAAGTTCACTTTTACAATCATTTTTACTTCTACTATTTGATTCATTAGTGTTCTAGATATAAGTATTCTTTATATATATATAATCGGTGCTTAAATTTTGCTGAAGCTTGATATTAATCAAAATAAGAAGCTCCACTAAGAAATTAACTAACTAACTAATTAAGTATGTGAAATCAAGCGTATTGTATTTTCAAGATTTATGTTTAAAAAAAGTTAGATTGTTTGACATCTCAAAGGATCATACCCTGACAGTTGGTATATATAGCTCTCTCTCTCTAGGCGCAATTAGATCCGCTGCACGAAATGTCGCGGATTTGCGGACGCCGTCATAAACTCTCGGTGCTACAACTCTGCGGGCCGTGGGTACAAGACGCGGGTCAGGACTTATTCCCCCCTATCACTAATTTTGTCTCACCGTCTCTCTCTCGTCTCTCGATCCCTCTCCCTAAGAATAAATTATCATTAATGCTGATTTCCAAAATTAGATAGTTATAATTAGTGTGATATTAAATTATTTTTTTTTTCCTTTATTTTACATTACTTATATACGCTGCTTATCACATATATGTTTTTATAATTAGTTTTCTTGTACCTATCTTAGTTTTAGAGATATATGTCTCAATATTATATACTATATAATATATATATATATATTATTACTAATATATTAACTCAGTGGCGTTATCTCTCCAGAATCTTATATATATTATCATAAGATATATATATTTATTTAATCATTAATATTTAATATATAATATTATATTATATTATATTATATTATATATAATATACTACTATATACTTAATATAATATATATACTATATTTTATATATATATTATATAAGTATTATATATATATATATTTATATAATATGACTATATTTAATAATATTATATATATATTATGATTATATATAATATAATATATATATTATATTTTATATATATAATAGTTTATATATATATATATTCAGTTATTATATTAATATACAGACTGGCGTATCTCATAAGCGTAAAGTTAAACTTTTATCTACTCGTGCTCTCTCTCTCTCTCTCTCCTCTCATCTCTCTCTCATCTCTCTAATATATATTTACTATATATAATATATAATATAAATATATATATATACATATAGTTCAACTTATATATATATATATATTATAATATATAATGATATAATATATCAACTATTACTGAGTATATATATATTATATAACGCTATATTATATATATTATATATTATATTTAATTAATATATATTTAATTATAATATATATATATATAAATTAATTATATATATTATTGGGATATGTACCTGCTCCTAAAGGCTCAGAGGTATAGAGCAATCGCTTAGCAAGCGAAGAGGGCTCTACTAGAGTTTCACGATGACTAGGTTGTGAGCGAATAGTAGTGAGACGTGAGTACTTAATTTCTACTATTACTACTAGCTTTCTGTCTTACTACTCTCACAGACGTTTAATGAAAGTATTTACTATATATAAAGGTTAGTGAGCGTTGCTTTATGATTACTGTGGGATAAACTTTCTCGGTGACAACTCACCGCTCACGTCATGGTCCTGGCTCATACCAGCGGATATTTAAGCACGATATATAATTAGTGCCGTGTGTATATAATAACCTAAGACCTTTTCTCGTTATATGAGGGTTTCCAACTGAAGGTCGTTGGAGCCTTTTCCTGTGGGTGAGTTACGTATATATATATATATTATATATATATAATATATTTAAATATATATTATATATATTATTAATTAATTATTAATATATATATATATTATATATAATATATATTTTATTATAATATACTGGTATATATATATAATAATATATATAATTATAATCGGTTATATTATTAAATATACTTAGATAAGGATTATATTTTTAATATTTTAACGTTTTTATATATAGTAATATACTCTATTATTATAATGTCGCGGTGGAGACGGGCATTCGTCGGTACCCAAAATTATTTATTTGTGTTTACGCAATTTATTCATCTTAATAAACTCTGTCAATATCAATCGCATATAACTTGTAATATTTTTCATTTCTTATATTCAATATAAGTATATTTATTATTTTATTTAATATATATTATTTATTTGTTTTAATATAATAATTATTATATTTGTTATAATAATTTTCATTTATATTATATAATGTGTAATGTATAATTATATACATTATATATATATTTTACCATAATAAGAATTTATATAACATTTTTTATAGGTTACATCTTTAATATTGAGGACACTGTTTTTCCCTAGTTAATCCCCGTGCTCTTTTAGATATATATAGTCATGAGATGCCTGACCTATATATTAAAATATTATTATAACTATGATGGTGTATATTAAATTTGTAGATCATATATTTATTAGGGTTATATAGTCGTTAGTAAATAAATTGTATGTATATCGTCTCTCTCAAGTTTTTGCTTGTAATATTTTTTAAAAAGTAAAAATTCTGGAGTCTTCAGCTCCGCTTTTCATTCTAATCAGATGGAAAAAATAAATGAGAAAATGTGTCAATATATTCTTCTTCCACTCAATCTTATGGAAAATTTTTGGCTCATCACAAAATTAATTAAGCTCAGCTCCGTTCTATATAAAATCTCGTAACTCTTTCACTAGTAGCACGCTGATATGCTAATAGCGAGTGCTATCTCCCGAGATTTTGTATTTACGCGCTCGCAACAATGTACGTTAGTCCATGTATGTGTATATGTACCGTGCAGTAACAGACCCATTATCAGTCTTTCGATTTGTTGTCATTCGGGATTGTTATATAAAGGACTATTTTATACTTTTACATACATTATTTCACTGAATAATCTCTCAAATTATTTATTTCACTTATAAATATCAAGGTAAAAGCTACTAATATTACCGGATCAACATAGTGAGATTTTGACACTTACATTAAATGTTTCTGATTTCTGAAGTGAATAATGGCTATAATATTTAGACATCTCCTGCTGATACTGTCTAATTTTAGCAATATTGTTTCGTTATTATAATTATCATAAAATATATAAAAAAGAAAGCATAGCGTGTATTGCTCTCTTATACTGCAGTCCACAATTTTGATTAGGTATTAAAACGTTTACGCTCAGACATATTTGCACATCACAATTCCTCTCATCTCTCTAAAATGTATAGGCATATTGAATAATTAGCTATATTCATATATATAGGGGGCTAATAATTATTTTGGGACCTTTTATTTATTACATTATAATAATATAATATTAAGATTGTTATTATTAATAAGATGCAATTAATTATCTTTAATATTTTATAATATACCTATTTATAAAAAGATATGCTTAAAGTTTATCAAAACATATAAAAAATTTTTAGCAAACTAGTATCTACGCTTGTTGGTATCAAATGGTGGTTTGGCCTGCTCAATTCTCTTGCTAACTCTGGGCCTACGAGCCCGTTGTGCGTGTGTGTGTCAAATATTATATCGATTATATAATTTTCAAATATATTAATACTTGTAACTCTACTATTATAATATATATTATTATTATATAATATATATTTAATTATATTATATAATATTATATATATAATATATATTATTTATTATATCTATATATATAGTAATATTTATAGTATATCTATAATTAATATATATATATATAATATATATATATATATATTATATTATATATACTTATATAATAATATATATATATATATATTATTAAATAATATATATAGTACTTATATATTATTCAGGCTTTAGCGTTCAGGTTACATTTTTTCAAGGACAATATACTATGTTGATATTAACATGTAACTCTATGAAATGTTTCAATGATTAAACAAGTAAACTAAGTAACAATGATACTCTTAGTAATATTGTTCATAAGTACAAGTACAGGTTATGCCTTGTCCGAATAGGAATGAAGAAAGAGAATTTATAAAGAAGAACATAGTTACTTTTATATGTGAAGGAACCAATAAACTTTATGATATGTATTTGTATATATATTATATAATAATCAATATTATAATGATATATATATTATATTATATTATATATTTATATATTATATATATTTTAATATATATAATATTAATTATAATATATAAATATATATTAATTTATATTATATCTATATATTATATAGTATATATTTTTTTATATATATTTAATATAATATAATTATATATTAATATTATTTAATATATATATATATATATTATATATTAATATATTAATTATATATATTAGTATTATATACTTAATAATATATATCTAATCTATATTATATATATAATTATATCTATATAATAATTTTTTTATTTTTTCTATTATCAAAATTGGTAAATATTACTATAATTATAAGCTTAATAATTCACCTTCTCTACCTACATTTTGCTTTCTTCTATTGCTCACAGACTGTGAACATACACATATAGTAGTGTAAGTTGAGATACCGTATAATCAATATGCACTCTCGTAGGTAAATAAACAGTAAATAAATATAAGTGTAAGTGATAAGATTAATATTAAAATTAGTATATTATTTTGCCTATATTATATATTATATATATATATATAAGCTAATTATTATAATCACTTACTCTCTCTATCATAAGGCAAATTGTCATTTTTCAAATTCACTATTTACTCGTAAGTGTACGTTTGTGTGTTGCAAGCCATACCGAGCTCGCTTCCCTGAGTCAGTCAGACGAAGGTCTCAGAAAAATCCACCATGATGGCCTAGAAGTTTCTCCACCATGCTCTGCGAGTGACTGAGTCGCGACACAAACCTCATGAAGACTCTCGGAGCAGCTCGAGTATGGATCGGCCAATCTCAGGGTGCGGTGCAGCAGCTATATCTCTTCGAAAAGTTTCATAGACGTTAGATCGCTTATCAAAACTGTGGTATTAGTGTTCGGTTATTACTATGTTTAAGCTCAGTTACCTCCAAATCTTGTCCAAAATCGATCTAGCATCTACGTAGTATGGGGGGGTACCTCCCCTGAGAGACAGCGAAACCGCTCAAACTTCTCGTTCGGCCTCACGACCGCTTGAATGCTGCTTCCGCAGCGCGTCCATATCAGCATGCTCCACGCCTCATTACCGCAGTACCGGTCATGGATTTCCGGTCCAGACCAGCACAGAGTCCTGATGCAACGAAAGTCATGTCTGTATTGCTTCATTATTACGATTATATTTCTATTATTTCATTCTTCATTATTATCAATTATTGTTATTCATTATTATCTATATTTATTTTATTTATATATTATTATTACTTATTACTCTTTTTTATGATAATTATTATCTATTTTACTCGAATAAATGCTCGATCCGCAAAGCGGTATCTTTTCTTTCCTGTTCGCTGGTGTTCTCCCATCTCTCTCTCCGGTGTCTGCGTCTTCTTTCGGTCGTCTCCCGACTCCCGGTCCAACACTCTAGCCTTCCTGTATTCCACGCGCACCGCACGCGTTCTCTGCTTCATGCTCTGCAGAGTTTTTCTCAGCACTCGAGGTATTCTCTCCTATGTCAAAAATCAATCCAAATCTTCCTTTTGGCTCTTACTTTTTTTATTGTTGTATTTACCCCCCACCCACTTCGGATCGATAACGCTAAGCTCGCACTGTGTTAAGACGATTTTACTAGATCATGTGCATTACCTAGCGGTGGATGCTTGGCTCCCCACCCAATACTAGTACTTCGCCAAGTCCGATGAAACTAGCGTTACACCCTTCATAATAAGGTACCACATCGGTTATATGGTGCTTTAAAATAACTTAAGTACACGCCCAAAGGGGGTTCGGTATATTCCGGCCTCCCCAATCTGCACTATTTGACAATATTTGTAATGATGCAATATATTGCATATCAATGTCATACTTTTCTTTTCTATATGATGAAATCATCGATACAGACAATATAGAAAAACAGCACACAAATTTTAAACTCAAAATAAAGTTATAGTAAACTTTATTAAAAACATTTACTTTAATAATATTGTTAAATTAAATATTTAATAAAACTTAATAGAAAAAAATTACAATAAATAAACAATAATTTTAATTATAATTCCGGGAAGTAAATAACATTTTTTATCCAAAATTTTTTATTTTTTATTTATCTTATTATTTCTTTACTTAAGTTATATAAACTACAGAAATTTCACGGGGTTTGATTACCATCTCCTTAAAGCAAGTAAATTACAGCTAAATCAAACTAGCCCCTCCTCAGCTCCTCCTCGCTACGATGATCATATTGATCTACTCTCGCTCTATTGATTATGCTCCATATTTAGTTTACGCACTAAATTTCATCTCTCTTCACATACCGCGATAACATTAGCGCTCCAGTAACATCTCTGTAAATCTCAAATGCCCCTTCTCAGTCCCTCTCTTTGTGAATCTTTCATTCTTTAACTCTTTGCGTTTATATATATTTTTTTTTTCTATATTTAGAAGTGCTGCTTGATTCTTATTTAGATCTACTCTTTGAGTTGTCATCAAGTCTAGAACATTAAAACATATTTATATCACACTTTAACAAACCTAGTAAATCTGTCATCAATAACAGCCCTCCCCACATCCATCTCCGTGACATCTA
The DNA here is from genome assembly GCA_015478945.1 of Trachelipus rathkii. NCBI lineage: Eukaryota > Metazoa > Arthropoda > Malacostraca > Isopoda > Trachelipodidae > Trachelipus > Trachelipus rathkii. The sequence goes on along the minus strand of JABUQX010108808.1, from coordinate 28,384 downwards.
TTGATTCGTATTGATAGTCTATTTATCTATTGATCCATTGTTCTATTGATTATTGATCTCTAATTGATCCATTGATCTCCTGAATGTGATTGGACATTCTTCACTGATTCGTTCATATTTTTTAGGTAAAACATATCATATGTTTTTACATACCCTAAATCAGTAAATCAAACCACATTCTCACCATCTATTGATCATATTGATCTATTGATCTAATGATCTCTTTCATATATTTTTAGTAATTTTTTATATGTTTTACATACCCAAATCAGTAAATCTAGTTAAATCAAAAACTTTACCATTTAACTCACCCTTCTATTCCATCCATGTGGAATCTATCGATCTAAATTGATTCTATTTGATTCAAGTTATATTTAGTATTTGTCATGTTTTAAATACCCTAAAATCATATTAAATTCACGCAGTAAAATCCAACCACCATCCAATCCACTTCCTCTATGTCATCGGTGAAATCTAGAATTGATTTCATTTGATCTTGACTAATCTGACCTAAGTCATAATTTTTATTAAAATTGTATGTTTTCACTGTACCCTTAAATCAGTAAATCTCCACAGGAAATCAAACCACCCATTACGCCTCTTCCCACCCATACATAATCTGTTAATCTATTGATCTATTGATATATGATTCAAGTCACCATTATCTACAGTTAACATTTATATGAAAACAATTACATCATAAAAACTCCAAAACTGAAGACCATCGATTGCATCCGCAATATGATTTGCTACCGTAACAAAGATTTCCACATTATATAAAGCTAACATTACATTATTCGGATCTCGAGGAAATATTAATGTTAACAACAACACAACCCTTAAACACCCATAAACACGAATAAAACGTTAGACATTAACAAGGATCCACAACTTTAACACCATCGTAAGTAAAACTAACATAGCATACAAAGATATGTTCTAACACTTATTCAATTCCTTTTGTCAAAGTATCTCATAAAATCATATTACAATTCGTTTAATTTATTATTATCTAATGCGGTAATATCTTTTACCAAAATTTAGCACAACAAATGGTCTCTTCTCCACTATCTCGCATACGCATATACGTAAACACACCCTTGCTATACTCCTTAACGTAAAAAGTTCCACACTATTAAACCCAGCTAACGCATACCTAACTTGCTATGCAAAAACGTAACGTTTCATCTATACTTCTTTTCAAGCATATCTCTAACATATTAACGTTAATCTTTACATATATGCCTCCTCTTATACATTCTAAGGACTAATATTCGTTGTCATACATTCTGAGTCCGATATATAATACAGACCAGCCAAAAACCATAATATGCTAAATTCCGTAAACTCAAATGCTTCTTCTATACATTATACATAGAATAAATTATATTATAGACAAGAACTTGTATCAAACCTCTATCTAAATTCATCAATCCCCATAATATCATCCTCCCCAACAATAATTGGCAAACCATAAACCGCTTTATCCAAAACATAACACTCAGAACAAAGTTTTATCCCTCCATAAAAAATTAAGGTGTGTGTGTGTGTGTGTCTCTTCCCATAGCTAAATTCATAGCCATCTATTAATGTCTTTACTCGAATTAGTCAAAGCCTAAATTCAAGTCTAAATTCTAACGCTCCGATCCACTCTTCTTTTCTCTTATCCCTCTATTCTACTTCCCACGGTACCCACTCCCTACCACCCATCCGCTCACATATAGTACACCAATTGAAATTAGTTGATCTAACTGATTCAGGTCACATTGTCGAGTTATCATTTCGGATAAAAGGTACAAAAGTAACAAACAATATAACTAACGTAACACTGTATTTCACCATTTAATAAAGCTAACATCAGCGATTACTCGAGCTAAGAATATAATTAGAGGTTGCCAATGAGCAAAACCTAGCACACCTTACGCGCACGAAATAACACTACTTTCAATTAAGCACAAGATTCTACCTTTAACAACAGTAAAAGTATCTAACAAGGCATACAAACTGTAATCCTATTGCATACTTTTCTAAGCATATCTCACATATCAATGTTACACTTTTTACATTAAACACTTAGTGCATTTATGTCGCATTCGAGTATCATTTCAGATAAACATAACACACTAAAAAATAATGATTTTTTTAATATACATTTGCTATGATAATAATATATTGCTAATAATAATTCAATGTTTTCACATTAATAAAGCATAAACATAGCATCATATAAACTCAGAAAAATATTGATACAACAGGTAACCACTAATTCACAACCTCTCGCTCTTTATAAACTTGTTACAATTATTCCAGAAAATTTCCATCACTTTACACCAGTTAAAGTTAACTATACATGTCATACAAAACGTGAACCTATATCATACTTTCTCCAATACATTAATCATCTCACATACTTAAAGTTAATCTTTACAATTAACACGATAATTATTTAACAAAAATTTATCCATAAACCTTGATCATACGATATCCCAACAAAGAATAACATGTAATATAACTGTAAGCCTTTTCAATACAGTTTTATCAAGACATAACATAAAAATAAGTTCTATTGTATAAAAATATTATAGTTAAATGATGTTTACTGATTTTAAAAGCAGTTAATCAGTAAATCAAATCCATCATACCCCCTCTCCACCCTCCCACCATGACCTTTTTGATACTTTTGACTCCTATTTCATATATATTTTCGAGTATCATATAGGATACATACACAAAAATAAGTTCTATTAATTACTAACTTAAAACGAGATTTGTTAAGGTCAAATCTCAAAGTATGAAAGATTTCTCATAACTAACCTAACATAACCTAACTAAGAATATTAATGTTCTCTCTCAAACCGACAAATCCCTAACACATCCAAATACGTACTCGGATATTAACACTTACGTCAACATTAACAAATTCGCACTTGTAACAACTCGTAAAAGTTAATCCTCCAACTTAATATAGATATCAACAATACAGTAACTATTTCACACTTTTTACTCAGACATTAATACTTTTAACTATATTTCAACTGTTTAATTTTACCATTAACTACTCGTAAATTTACAACAATTCTCTACGCATAACTCCCATGTCTAATCATCATACTTCGACACGATCTATAAATTTCTAACGGTAACATTTTTTACATTCAACTTCGTATTAATATTTAACAAAATTCTATCTACACCTCGTCTATATGTCATTATCCGCAAACGTATTAATTAACAATACCCTACAAAGTTTATTATTCCCAAACCATAATACATAAAAATACCAATAATTATTAAAATCAAAATCTAACTTAACATTATTTACAGATTCTCTTTTGAACATTAAAATGTTCTTCATCTCAGCTAAAAGGTAATTCAGTTTACCTGATTTTAAAGACCTAGGTAACAATTTAGTCAATTACTCCTCTCAGTAAGAATACTCAATATATCCCGCCATCCCCAGAGCAGGCTCCACTCACCATCCATTCCTGCCCTATTATTAGATTGAACTCTCTCGGTATCAAGTCAATATTCGAAGTCTCATTTTCGCAGGCATAACTATACAATAATAAATAGATTCTCTTATTATCTCGACCTATACGAAATACTATAGTTACCACTCATATCAAAAAGTATTTAGACACTCAATATAAAGCTATTATTAACTCTCATCCTATAAAACCTCATACATATAAGTAAACTATAAATGTTACAAATGTCAAATACTTAAAATTCTCGTCGTAGAAAATCCTCTCTTCTTACATCCTGAGAAATGTGCCTACTTTATGCAAAGGTAGGAGGTAGCGTAGGAGGGGTTCAGTTACGAATACTCAGTTTAGTTGCCCCCTTTGCGCTCATATTCGCGCAGCAGACGAGTAAAAGACCATAGTGTAGATCTAACAGAGATCCCTTAACAAGTTGACGCAGTCTATCAAAGAACCAGCTATCTTGAACTATGAATTTGTCTAACATAAACTTTCATGCCAATAGTGTCACTCGTCTCCGAGTTATACCACCATCATTTATCGACACTTGAATATAATCGTTATGAACATATAGCAAAATTCTCGGCAACCTAACATTAACCAGCAAAAAAACTTAACCTAGCCCTACTTTTCTACACATCAATCGTCAGTTAACACAGTAATATCCATTACAAACTCTGAATTTCGCTCACTTAATACAAAATCTCAGTGTTAGTCTTCACAATCTTCACTCAAGATTACCTATTTCGAGAATAAGTACCTAACTTACGAATAAAAGTTTATCATTTAACCAAGAGAGTATTACCTTTAAGGCAACAACATACACTACAATCCGCAGCAGACTGAAAACCCAATGGGGATTGGCTCGCCCTGAAGGGTGGTGGAATACCTGAGAGAGGGGTACCCCGACGGGTGTAAGCGGTTTTTATATAATTTATTATATATATATATATATATTATATTATATAATATTTATATATTATTATATATATATATATATACTTATAATACAATATAATATATATTCTCAAATCCTAATTCAATCTAACCAATCCGCCTAATTATATATATTATATATATATATAATATACTATATATTGACTCAGGTGGGTTAACTACAAAAAAAGACTCTTAAATGTATTCGACAATACGCAAGAAGGTGATTTGAACTGCTATCATAGCATATTTATATAATTATAATATTATTATATATATATCTATATTAATATATTATATTAATATATATAATATATATATATATATTATAATATATATAATATATATATATATATATATTATTATATATATTAATATATATTATATTATAATAATTAATATTATAATATATATATATATTAATATATTAATTAATTAGTATATATATATATTAATTTAGTGTTTTAATAATTTTTGGTATGTTTATTATATGAAACTACAACTTTTGGTTTAAATAATAACTACAACTATTACAATTATACTTCAATCATAATATAATATATACTTACTAAATATGAATGTACTAGGGAAATAAAAGATAATATGATAATCATACGATTATACTTATAATATATATATATATATTAGCTGATTAGTAGTAATATTACTACTGTTTTTAACACTTCGGGTACTTCTTATAGATATATAGGGTAGAGCGCGGGCGCTCGCAAACGACACTTAACTGTTTATCCTTAGTTAACTCTCCCACTAAATAAAAAATAAAAAAGAATCAATAAAGTAATTAAATAAAAAACACATATTTTCAAAAACTTACTCATAATAGTACTATCTAATGCTGATAAGGAATTATACTAATTTTGGATTCATTTGTAAATTATTATATGATTTAGTAAAATAGTGATAAAAAATAATAATTAATTAATAAATATTAAATATATAATTATATACTGGCTATATTTTTTTATTTATATGTAAGTGTCACGTAGATACATTAAGTTAGTTATATTTATATATATATATATATATCTTATTAATAATATTATTATTATAATATATTAATAGATATTAATATAATATATATATAATATATATATAATATATATATATATATTATATATATTAATATATATATATTATATAATATATATATTAATATATATATACTATATATTATATATTATATATATTATTAATATTATAATTAATATAGATATATATATTAATATATATATATATATTATATGTCTCGTGTGTGAGTTTAGTCCGCGAGGCTTCACTGATAATAGTTATTTGTATATTAGATGATCCCTCATGATTCCCTATTTATTTATATTATTATTCTCGCTCACACGGTATTACACGGGTGGCTATATATTTTAGTCTGATGGTGCGCGCAAGAGAAACTTCGTTACTCTTCCTGAATGGGGAGTAAGGCAAACAACTTACGTGGTTGTTTGGCGAGCGGACTCGCAATTACGCTATGTTCATTTTTTAAAGAACTCCAACTCCTCAAAATTACAATTATGCAAGCAATTAATTAGCAGTCAGATTATTAGCTAAGGTTCCGGTGATCAGCCTACTAATTCAACTACTAGATTATTATTATTATTAATAACTTTGATTGGTGCGTCAGATGACGATTTATTTTTAATTCATTGAATTTCATCCTTTATAAGAGACTCCTCGTGACTGTCATTCTACTACCCGCGGAGTCTGCCATAGAGCTCGTCGAGTCAGGCTACTTCTAGGCTAGGTGAGCTACCTATTCGTCCCTCGCGCGACAGTCGGAGTGCTAGTCGTTGGTTTTCGTGTTATTAGGTATATGCGAATTGTTTGCGTGTGCGTGTCTGTTGTGAGTGTTAAATAATAGAGAAAAAGCTCTCTATACTATAATTAATTATTATTAATAAAGTATTATTTAGTAATTAAAATTATTGATTGTTTACTTAATAATAACTAATTAGTATTTATATAAAAGGTGACTCGGGTGATATTGAATTTCTGTAATTTCGTGTGAACTTTTTTTCCAATATTATATGACAACTTATTCTCCTGAGTGTTGATTAGGAAATATTATTAGGAACTTAAATTTAATTAGAACTTTGTTTTCTTTTTTATTTTTTTTCTTATTTATTAATATATATTCATATATTTGTTATATAATATAATAAATATATATATATCTATATACTAATTTATATCCTCTAATATATATATATTAATAATATATATTTATATGTATTAATTTAAATCTAATATTAATGTTTAACAGCATTTATTTATTCTTAGTATATATATTTATAGTGTTTTAGAGATATACTAATTTTTTTTTTTATTTTTATTTTATTATTTTTTATTTTTGATACTTAATTATCCTAGCTCATATCTAAAATGTGTATCTCAATATGTATATATATATATATATAATATAGATTACCAACATAATGGTATATATCCTATTTTCCTACTCATGATACTATCTGAGAAATTGGTTTGTTCAACAGGTTGTGTTATGTTATAGAATTTATTAAAGGATAAATGTTATTTCGTACCAATATTAAGTAATATATAATATATATCATTATTATATTATTATATATATATTAATATATAATATATATTATATTATATATTTATTTATATATTATCATATATTATTATATATTAATTATATATTATAATATATTATATATATATATATATATTCTAATATATAATATATTATATATTATCATATTCTATATCTTTATGAAGGAGTGATATGAGTAGAACAAACTCACAAATTTTTGAACTCAACGATGCTACGTCACTGAATATATATATGAGTCATAGGTAAATGATATATATATATATATAAATAGTGAGTAGATATGATAATATATATATAGTATATAGTAGAACAAAAAATTTATAAGGATAATACATAGTATAATAATGAAGATAGGATTATATTATATATGGAGAGAGTATTGGGTAATAAAATATATATTATTTTGGATATGGGATGCGTGTAGAATTCATTTAAATAATGAGGGAGTTCGTGTAAGAATAAGCGCAATGGTTTAAATATGGGAAAATTACCAAGAGTATTAATGAGTGAAGAAGGGTTAAATTGTGTTTCCAAAGAATATGTAGTTTTGTGAAAAGACATTGTGAACCATTGTGCTTACTCTATACCCTAGACGATAAGTATGGGAAATATCAGAGAGTCAGTCTCACAGGTTATTAATAAGTTTATTATTAGTGATATTAAGATGTGAGAGCATAGCATATATAATAGTATATCAAATGCAATGCTCCCCGATGTTAGAAAATATTTATAACCAAAGTCGAATTAGATTCTTGACTTTCTGAAGTTAATTAAAATCAGCTTTAATAACTTTTCTTTAAGTATGAATTTAAACACTATAAATTATACAAGGTTCAGTGAAACTCTCCAAACTCTAAAAAGTCAAAGCTCTGTACAGTCACGTTTACCAATTCTTTCCCTTATAAGAAAATATATAGTAGTTTACATATTTTCACAATTTTTAGTTGTGAAAGTCTTCAGTGTAAAAATGTCATTTTGCTTAATAAAATTGTTTATAAATGCGTCGATTATTTATTCTCTTTCTAGAGAATATTTAGTCAATGACTATACATGGGAATGTAAAAAAAGGTATAAAAATATAACCGGAATTTATTAACATTTAAGAAAAATTTTATAAATTTGAGACCAAATTGAATTATTTACTTTCAAAGTAATTAAGAAAATAATATACAAACAAACATTCAATGTGCACATTCAACATTTATACGCATTCGAACAAAGTTTTGCTTTTATGAGAGAGGTCTTTACAAGATAAGGCTGGTCGATACCCCACAAATACTCCAACACCCTTCCTTTCTTTTTCCCTTATTGTATTTACCATTTTAAGCAAGTTCTCCAAGTTTAAGAATGTTCTAGAAGCAAGATATTTGTTAGGCATCAAGCCTTTCTAAAAAAAAAAAAAAAATTCGCCTGTATTAGTTCTATATTTTATCAGCTTTAGTCAATCGACTCCATATAAGGCAATATTATAATAGTATTATTAATTAAACCCTGGCGCTTTCATTTATCAATTTTATCAGTCGTTTATCAATTTTGTCAATTAAAACTTGAATTACATATTTAATATATTTCAGTGATTGAATGCTTGAAAACGAAACTTTACTTGTCACAAACCTCTTGGTGCCAAATGTATTGCTTGATAAAATCATAATTACAATTAAATATAATCATTCTCTCCTGATTTGAGAGATAATAAAATATTATGTACAAGAATCATTGCCTAAGGTGAGATTCTTGCTTAAAGAAGACTAGTATAGTGGAAGATATGAACTAAAAGTAAAAGGTTCTCTTAAAATTTCACTAGCCCAAAATACTATACTGCTCAACTCATATATGTAGCTGCAAAAAAAGCAAGTGTTCAGCAAGTTACTCAACTTCCGTTGACTTTGACATTTAATCAAAAAATGGGAGAATAACCAAGGCAACATGAACTAATGTCAATGCATTTGCGGACTAGCATTGCTGATTGCTTATTACCATAATATACATAATGATAATTTGGAAAATTAATATATCTAGCAATTGCTCAGATTCAGTCAATAAATGTAATATAAAAGTATTCATATTAAATAAGACTTAAGACTGACGACTATGATAAGATATACTAGTAATTATCATTTAAACCTGCAGAAATACTGTTTGGAAAGGTAATGACTGATAATGCCTAAGTGGCACACGAAAATAATTACGATTCAGTTTTTATTTGGCCACTCGCTTAAAAAGTAACAAAAGGGCAAAGTTAATAGCTTAAAAGTTTAAGCGAAAATTGCAACTGTGGTATATAAAAGCATTCACCACGATGTAAGACAAAAAAAAAACCATACTTGCAATAATTTAATTTCTCCACTGTAAAGGACAGACTTGCTCTTGAACTGTTCCCACATCCCCCACCAAGTAACAAAAATTTCTTAAAGGAACACAGATTTTGAAGCAACCAGTTCCCAAAAGGTCTCTTGAATATCTTTTAAAACCGCGATTAAGACAGCTTTCGAGTCCGACTTGAGAAACGACCAAAAAATATAATTATAATAAATACTAGAAAAAAAAAGAACCATTCTGAAGAGATCGACAAAACAGAATAATAAAAATTACATGATAAATCATAAAAATATAAAATAACACACCAATCAAATAAATAATATAATAGAAAATACATCAATAATAATATTATAATTGAAAATTATCATGTAATACATAATAATAAATATTATAATACATAATAAATATTAAAATAATAATAAACTAATAAATAAATAAATATCCTATCAGAAACAGGCACCTGTATAGAAAAAAAAAATGGTGAGCTCACAGATGACTGGGAGAATAAAGTTTCCAACAACCCGCCCACTATAAAAAATATGATATATACAATATAATATATATATATATATACTATAATATATTATATATATATATATATTATAATATATATATATCATCTATATCATATATTTATATATACATCGTCACTAGTTATCGTATATAGGTATAACTATACTCCTAATATATATAATAACTACTATACTATATATAATAATAATTAGAATATATATAGATTATTATACTATATATATATATACGTATATTTATATATACTTGATACAGTAAGTTAATAGTCCTACATATATAAATATTATTATATTTATAATAATAGTAAATATATTATATATGGTATATATATTACCTATATATTTAAATATCAATTTTCATCATATACCGGCTATAATAAATATAGTAATATATAGCTAAGGATTGTTGAACCTTGTGCTGTAATTAAACACTGCACTCTGATAAATCTTCCTGGTTTACTATAGGTCCATAATATACTATATATAGTAATATATATATATATAAATAATATATAATATATAGAATATATAATATATATGATATAGAATATATATATTAAAATAGTCTTAATATATATATACTATAATCTATATATATATATATATATAATAGTATAATATACTATAATAGTATATATATATATTACCCTAATAGATGTATATATATATAGTTAGATAGATATATATATATATATAATATATATATTAATATTATATATTATATAAATATATCATATATATATAAATATATATATATATAAATAAATATGATAGATATATATATAAAAATATAATATATAGTATATTATAATATTTATGATATTAAATATATCACATATATATATATATATAATATATATATATACTATATAATATATAATATATATATATATATATATATATATATATAATATATTATATATGGAATAGTAGGATCTAAAAGCCCGCTACTATGAACAATTAAAGAAACTTATCATGATTACATACTGGTGCACCTTTCCATGTAGCAAAAATAATAAGAAGAATATAGAGAAAAAATAAAAAAAAAAGACAGCAGGTAAATAATAATAATAAGTATTAATAATAATAATAAGCCATGGAAATGCCTTATGGATAAGAGAGAATATCCTTTGGGCCTAAAGAAAATAAATATCTATGTTTCATAACGAGCTTTCAACTTGAAAATTGTTTCTTAAAGCTCTGACGAAATGACACGGATCCTGAGGAAACAGCACCTACTCTATTATGAGCTAAAGTTATTATGACAAGTTCAAGGAGCACTTTCTTCTTTAATTATAATGTTTAATCTACATATTACCCTTAAAGGATTTCAAAGGGGGTTAGAATGAATATGATAAAAATTTCTCTACCATTCATTAAATGAAAGCCAAATGTGACAGTCGTTCGCAGAGATGGTGTCGAGAGTTGAGGATGTGTTTCGTGTGACGTTCATCCAGATTGAGGTTAGGTATTCTTTCTGTGTGCTAGATGCTTCGCAAACTTCAGTATATGACCTCAAGCTAGCCTTTTCATGCTGGACCTCCGGCTGGAGCACTACGAGAAGGAGCTTCAGACACGGCCATAGAATCGTTCGTATCCTCACAAGCTGAAAAAAGACTCGCCCTACTATCCTCTGGGTCTGATGTGCCATTTGTGTTAACAGTATTAATAATCTCCGTGTTGGACGTCAAATTTTCCTTATTAGCCGTCGAATCCATTGAGTCTGTGTTCTCTTCCGCTAATCGATTTCCCTAAAAAAAAAAAAAATAATAATAACAGATAATTTGAAGGTTAAGTATTACGATAGTTCAATAAAATTTATAGTGCAGTACCTTGTGTGTTGTTTTAATCGTCCTGTACTCCCCAGCCGGGGGTATACTATTTAATATTCCATCTAAATTATTTCTCATTTTATATTTAGAAAATCACAAAAAGAAAAAATATAATATATTATAATATAACCGCTACAAATAATATATAATATTATAGTATATAATATATATAATAATATATATATAGTATAAAGTATATATCATATATATATAGATATTATATAATATATATAATATATATATATAATATAATATATATATATAGATATATAATCAGTATAGTAAAATATATAACTATATTAATACCTTATGCAGACTTATTTATATAATATATATTATATATATATAAATAATATATATATAATATATATAGTATATAATAAATATATAATAATGATAAATATTATTATATAATTAATTTATTATATATAAATATAATATATATATATATATTATATAAGAATATATATGTGGTGAGTGTGCTGGAAGACCGAAGAAAAAGTAAGATTGAGTCAGTAAAGAAAATGACCTACAGAAAGATAGGAATGGGAAGCTGTCAGAGGCGCAGTGAGACCAAGGTTGCATAATAGAATGAATGGCGGAGTTTTTTGTGATGGGGTATGGTGGCGGCGTTAAGCCAGGCGGATTTGAACCCTACAATTAGACGCCCGTAGGCCTACCAGTATGAGGAGTGAAAACGTCGCAGCTCGTGAAAACCCTAGGGTGGATTTTTCCCTGACTGCGTACGGTTCTCTCCTGTAAATGGGATACCCTAAAGGGAACGGTAATCGGGCCTTTACTTTTCGAGCTTAGGCTTAGGATACACCGGAAACAGAAATTAGTAGAAGTAAACATGACGCAAGTCGAAAAAATAGCCTCCCCCCCCTTTTGCGGCCTCCTTAAAACGAGAACTCGTCGCATGTCAATCAACCTAAATATCCTGTAATCATCGAGCGATCCCGACGGACCCTCAACTGTCTTTGATATTACATATCGAAATTGTGAGTGAATTCCGCTCTAGCCCGAAGCAAGCTATACAACGCGGATACCTCGCTCATCAAAGACTCGCCATTAGTTCAATTTCTCGTGAAGTTATTATGTGGTCACTCAGTATTGCAAATCGCGCTCCATGTTCTCACACTATTCACCGCACATTCCACTACTTAATAATCTACTTTTTCTTCGTCTCTGAAATTACTCTACATCAGATATGTTCAGTGAAAGGCTTCGTATCGGACGAGCACTGATATCTACATCCAATGACAATTCGAATATATGATTTACTATGAGTATATTTACAGAGCTGTTTTCATAGTAATATCTCACTCAATTGTTGAGCAAATTTTATTTAAGAATCTCATATTTGTGAATAATTACTTTCTGTAGAGCTACAATATTCAGCAAATTTAAAATACTTTGTTGATATGGTTTGTTAAACAATCTTCTTCCAAAAGTTGTAATATATATTTTTGCGGTCACGTTTACAAATATTCCTTTTTAAAAACTGAAAATCAATCATCATCTCCTATTGTTTATACTTTGTAAAATTATAACATATTATTTTTAGATTATCTATATATAACCCAAGCGTGTCAATTATGCTATTCCATCATTTATAAAATGTTAATGGGAATTTGCCCCCAAGTCAAAACATGATATATAATATATTAAAAATGGGGATGAAATTTTGTGGACTCAGCAAATTATGCGGAGAGAAAAACCGGGTGCTTTAAAAACTACCGCTTTGAAGGCTGTACATCTAATTTATTTCGTGCGGTCATTGGCCTGCAACTCCTAATTATGTTGTGATTCCTCGAAAAGAAGTTCCGCTCAGTAGTTATAATGACTTCCTACTCAGTTCTCGTAAAATTACTCCAGTCTGTGTGCATGAGAGCTTCACAGACTTAATCGACATTACTCTCTCGCAGTATATAAAAAGAGTATACTACTAGTCCTCTTCTTTTCATATATCATTCAATTTAACATTGCGTTACTACGTATTATGAAAGTTGTTGACTCTCCAGTTATATACCTGTTGTGTCATTTCTCTTATCATCTCAGAGTGAGACATTCCGTTCTATAACCTGTTCTGCGAAAATATCCTCTCTCAGCTTTCTTTTCTTTTTTCCGATGGCTGTATTCTACAGCTACAAGACACTCTCTCTCACTGATAAATTTCAAGGCAAAGATTGTGCTTTATGGCATAAGACATACACACGAAATATTAACTGCATGAATAATTTGTCAATTTAATTAAATATTAGTAATAATATATTACTATTATATTATATAATTTAATATTATATATATTAATTATATTTAATATAATTTTATAATATGATAATAATTAATATATTAATATATATAATATAATAATATAATATATATAATATATTATATATATATATATATACTATAATATAGTAATAATATATATATATATATATATATATTAATATTATTATATATATATACATATTATATATATATTAGTATATATATATAAATATATTATAAATATATATTAATATATCAAGAATTAATTAATAATATATCACTAGCTAATGAAAATAAAGCTTATCAATAGGGATCTCACCTGGGAATATTGATCTAGAGATAAATAATGTCCCGAATCAAGTGATTCTCACTCGAAACAACACAAATAGGAGGATCTATCAAGCAATCCGATAACCCCTTTAAATCTAATAATGAACTTTATATCAAATTCGCGTGTCGAACCGCCTTCATGCTAACGGTTAATGTGTTAAGTGGCACTAACACAGCGACCCGGTGCATCTTCCTCTTATAAATAAATTAAATTATAAAATAAAGAATTTTGAGATGTAAGAAATTGAAAATTTGCGATAATATTTTCTGGTTATTTAATTTTAATCATAATCCATATGAAAGAATAAGTTTAAAACAATGTATATAACCAAGAACGCTTAATTTTTACATTAAGATCATTATAGTTCTCTTGCGAAACATTATTTTGCATTTAGATTCAATTGCACTGGAGGAATTATGATTTGTGGCCCAAGAAGCATAATTTATAAATGCTTCAAAACACTGGTTGTCATGGCAAGGTAAAGAAACTTATTCTTATTTTGTCTAGTTTGAGGATTTTTCCCAAGCCTCTCCAAATTTTTTTAAAATCCAATTTTCTAAAAAATTAAATAAAAAAAAACATTATGTTAATATATTATATTATATATATTTATATTTTATTATATAATATATACATATTATAATATATATATATCTTATTATATATATATATAATATATATTATACTTGAGAGAGAGAGAGAGACAGAGAAAGAGAGCGAGAGAGAGAGAGAGAGAGAGAGAGAGAGAGAGAGAGAGAGAGAGGAGAAGAGAGAGAGATGGAGACTAAATTTACTATAGTTGGTTGTTAATATTTTAGTTGTAATTTTGAATTCTTTTAATAATACCTTTTCTGTGTAAACTTAGCATTTTAAAATGGAGAAGGAGGACAAAAATAACCTTTAATTTTCGCAAATATATAATAGAACACGATATACAGATTTACAATATTCTCTAGGATATATTAAATAAATAAATCAATTAAATCTTTTTAAAGAAATGTTACAACCTTTATTTACAACAGGAAATCATAAACACTTTTGCTACGAAAATGCAGGACACGGGGCTTGGAGGCAAAGTTTCTTCTTTAAAAGACTTCGACGGAGGCAAGTGGCCCAAAATATTATCAAGACTAGCTTAAGAAAAAAGCACATTATGTATTGCAAGGATCTAGTTCATTAATTCCATTTAATTTATTATATTTATATATAACTTAACAAATATGTATGTTATAAATATTGAGTTATCATTCTGCGAAGATTTTCTTTTAAGCATATAATGGTTTTATGGGTAACTTAGTAGTATTTCAATTCAATATTAGAATTTAAAGTAATATGATTAATTTTCATAATAAAACCTGCATTAAGAAACATCGTAAATGTTTATTGTAATTTTTTTTCTTAATTAAACGAGTTTTTATTAGATTCTTAGACAGGGAAAAAAAAAAACAACTTGTAAAAAATTATAAATTCAACGCATATCTATGATATACTTCTCGCAATTTTCTCCCAGGATTACCGGAGAAGCCAGAGCCGTTAAAACTAAGAGAGAGACTACACATAGGGCTATTCAATGGCAGATGATTCCTACACTTTTTGTTAAAATTTTACATAATCTTTCATCTGTATTATGTAATGTATTCTTTCAGATGAACTATTTTCACAAAAAATAAGAGAAATGTATAATCATAACTGCAAATTGAAGATATCGTTTATTTCTATGTAATATTAACTCGTGCTAAGCACGAAGTAGCACGAGTGTAGGAGTCGCCTCTGATATATGTATATTATTAATATTACTATATTATATAATATATATATATATATATTATATATATATTAATATATACTATTTATTATATTATATATATATATTATATATATAGTATATATTATTATTTATATATATTATATGATATATATTATATTATATATTATTATATATATATATATACTAATATTTACTATATTATAATATTATAATATTATATATATTATTATATATTATAGTCTGAGGAACTTGTTTGATAATGGCGAATGTTTTCGGTTTCACGAGCGCACTGATATATATATATGATATATATAATATATATATTATAAGATCTATATATATATATATATATATATATATTTTATATTATATATATATATATATTCTATAATATATAAATATATATATAATATATATACTTAGTATATATAATTATATAATTATTATTTTACTATAATATATAGTAATTATATATACTATTATATATAATATATATATATATATATATATATATATAATATTAATATATAATATAGTATATATATATAATAATAATATATCATATATATATGGTCAAATCCCTATTTAAAACCCGTTTTTTTTTTTCCTACAGTCTCGAGTCTGCAATTTATCAAGCAAAATCATAAATGAAGGGAATTGTTCTCTACTGTACTTGCTTAGCTTTTTTCTCAGAGCAACCAAAATAGAGTGTCACCAATATCGAATACACAAAAACATTCTTCGAAAGAGAATGTCCCAACATAGGTAAAGGACAAGTAAGTATTTCAAATTTTTAAAGAGTTTTATGGCAAAGGTCAGATTTAACATTCCTGAACAATATCCTATTTAAAATATATATATATATATATATTATATATCATATAATAAAATATATATATATAATATATATATATAGTATATACTTATTATAAATATATATATCTATAGATATATAAATGGTCCTTCCCAAGTGGAGCGTCATGCGTCTGCTATAGAGAAAACCACGAACCGTCCAGGTTATAATGAGGAGAAAGGTCCATGGCGGTTTCAGGCGATAGCGACTAAATTCGCGTAGCTGCGTTCAGGCCTTATCGGGGATGCCGGGAAGCTTTTCCCTTAGTACCAAAGCCGCTACCAAAGTACATTAACGTCTCGAGTGGGACGATGCTAGAGTCAATAGAAATGTAGCTCACATCTCATCGAGTTCACCTAGCTAGTCTCAACCTGGCGCAATTTCGATTGCAGGAGCGAGGTGCTCAGCCTTGTTGACCCTCTCTCTCCTCTCTCTCTCTTCTCTCTTTCTCTCTTTCTCTCTCTCTCTCTCTCTCTTTCTTCTTCTCTCTCCTCTCTCTCTCTCTCATCTAACTATCTATCTATCATCTATCTATCTATCTATCTAAGCTATCTATAGTCTATCTAATCTATATTTACTATACTAACTATACTATAATATAGTTAGTATATCATATATATATATATATATACTATATATTCATATATATATACTATATTATATATTATATATATAATAATATATATATAATATATATATAATAGTGATATATATATAAACATCAGTTTATATATATATATATATATAATATATATTAATATAGTTAATAATAATATAGTATATTATTATTCATCCTCCTTCTTCTCCAAGGAATGAGGCATTGTCCGTGGCCATGCAACCCGGAAAACAGAAAGTAGTAGAGAATATGGACACAAGTCGAAAAAAAAGCCCAGTCTTACTCGCCCCTTATATAACCTTTATGAGACGACGTCGCAGTCGAATCACCAGAGAGCTTCACGGCGACCGCGACGGATACGGCACTATGGCATCTCGTCAATGTGGGGTTCATTGCCTTGGCCCAGGTGGCTACAACCCATAACCCCCCTCACAAAACCCCAAACATTCACTATCTATTACTGCAACATCTTCGTGAAAAATTAGAAATCACATTTTCTTCTCCTTCCAGGCATTCCTTTACGACTCATCCACTTTCTTTTCGGTCTCCCAGCGGTCGATTCCAGCACACTCACACTATACATCCGCCTTAACCAACAGACTATAATCCATCCTCTCACATGACCAAACCATCTGTAAGATCTTTCATGTTTTCTCTATTTATTCAATTTACTTGAAAGCTACAACTGGATAATGATATCATTCTTGGGTAAAAGAAATCTTCTCACACCTAACAAGCCCTTAGATTGTCCATTGAACACATTTACTTTAGAATTATACCTTCTTATTCGCAGCCATAAGTCCTCAAAATTATAAATTAATACAGTAAATTGTTATTACCCAAATGTAAGGTTCTGACGCTCTCTAGACTTAAGGTCACGTTACAATCACCAACGATTTTTAATTTCACCAAGGCCCTTCCTGCCATTCACCACTTCCTACTACACTCTGCATCATCCGTCCTTTTTTATCCAACATTATAGCCTAAAATGTTAAAAATCAGACACTATGTTCCGAGAGCTGCTCACCACTCTAACCATTAATTTCATACCGAGGACTGTCTTCACTCATAACCTAACCTTACTCTTTAATACGTTTACTTTCAAACCTCCGCCAAGTCTCTCTACCAAATCTCCTCTACCATCGCTTCTCAAACTCTCTTCAGTTCAACGCACAAAACCAACTCTTCCGCATAAAATAGGGGTACCCTCCACTCTCTTCTTTCTCCATCATTATAACACCATCTCCAGCCCATCCTCACCTCTAATTCTCTTCTAACCCCATCCATATACAACAGTTGCAATAAACAACGAAGACTTAAACACATAAACGGTATCCTACGCTAGTTATTAGTTAAACTAAATCACTTTCGACTCATTATGCTTACACACGCTCACTGTCGTATCACTTTTGGATTCCATTCAGAGAGCCTACACCGGCTATATATCACTAAACTGGCCCATAGAGTTGACCCGAAAACAAAAAAACTTTTTCCACGATTATTTTGTTAAAAACGCCTGTTGCATAATCCATAAACCTGATACAGAATTTATTCTTCTTCTCCCTCATTTTTCATCATTTGTTTCAATGGGAAGATTTGATCACTCCTAAGCCTATGTTCTTCACCAATCATGTCCTCAGCAAACTCAGGACGCACTCTTTCGGGACACGAATACCAGCATATAGCTCCCTACAGCACTCAATAACTTATTTCCACCGATAATTACTACAGTTACCCTTACCCTCCTTACCCTTACATGTAATGCTCTCTCATCCTCGGAAACTATACCCCCATGAAACATTGATTACACACAACTTCTAGATTCCAATCCCAATCACCATCTCCAACCTCCGTCTTGATTATTTCAAACGTCATTCATCTATACCTGCAGATTTACCATTCTTCAGAAACTTTGTTACTCCATCCATGTACCTCCCTCCTTACGTTAATGACCTTCTTCCCCAATAATTATTCCTTTTTGCACCATCAAAACCCACACACATTTCACTATCATCTCTTCGTTAACTGGACAATGTTATGCCCATGGTTAATGCCAATTTCGAAAATTGTTCTTTCCACACTCCCTCACATTCATTTCATCAAGTTTACGAAAGCACCATCCAAGGTCATTTTATTCTTAGCAGATTCCCTTTTTCTCGTTCTTAACCTTTCGCCCTTCCTTCCTCCAGAAGAGTTTCGTATTCCCTTGTAAGTCTCCATCAGTCCTCTTCCAAAACTGTTCATTTACCTCTATTTTTCCTCCTCATGTATGCACCTTTTAGTATTCCTTTTTTTCTTCTTATATAGTTTCAAACATCTTCTGGGTTGAAATTCATTCATTGGGGTTTTAGTACAAATCAACACCGCTTCTTTTGTTTTTACTTTTAAACCGCTTGCAATCACTCTCTTCATCAATTCACTCACTTTAATTGCATAACTTCCTACTTTAAGCACATCATACTTCTTCTGCATGCTAACAATGCTCCTTCATTGCTCCCAGAATTTGTTCAGTTATTAACTTGTCACATTCATGATTTACGTGCGAGCGCTTTAAATAACTTGATCCATTATTCACTTTGATTCAACATTAACTTCTCACTGTGGTCTTAATTTACACTTCCTCTTATCACCATTTCACCTTCAAGTCCCACCGAATTTATAATAAAACAACATGATCCGTATCCCAATTCCTAATCTTATTTGATTTACAATTTTTTAACACATGCCTTCAACATTCCTTCTTCCCCAACACAAAATCGATCTTACTCTGTCATTCGATTCATCTCTTAACCTACGGCAACTAGTATTGCATCATGAAATTACTCTTGAGCTGTTTAAAGAGAAAGTTTAATTTTACATACATACCTCTCTCCACACAGAGAAATCAATCACCTTCTCACCATTCTCATTTTTCTCCCAGACACCTCAGCCACCCTACGTATAGCAATCCCTTTATTATGATTACTATACCTGACCCATTTGGTGACCCAGAACAGCAATCAATACTGAAGCTTCTACTCAAACCATTAAAAAACATCATTAAGATATCCCAGAAAAGTCGCACTCAAACTCAAGTTACCCTCATTTTGGGACCATATGTACAAACCACACTATCCTTGACCTTTACAAAACTTAAATTTAACATTAAATCTGAGTACACCACAAAGGTCTATCATAACCGACGTGTACCACAAGTCGACTCATCAGAATTACAAACTCCTTCTCATCCCTCTCATTCCTTTCCACAACCAGACACTCACACTGTCCACCACACTACTCATTATTCTAAGTTTCCTATCCATTTTCTGTTTTCAGTCAAAGGCTAACAAATCAAATTTTCCCTTTCTAAATACATTCATACCTCCTCTCTTCTCTTTTCCTCAGCATTTATCTTGACATTCATCATGTACAATACGGACTTCAGTATATTTCGCCGAAAGAAGTAGGAAGGCGTTTACGGGCGATCACGACCTCATCTCCGAGCATGATAAGCATTCCAAGTGGAAAGATAAGTGGTAGTGGGAAGCCAACCAACTCATTACGTCCCTTTGTCGCCTTCTACGACACGCATGTCATACGCGATGTGGGCAAATCTTTCTCCCCACACATAGGATATAAGGGATAGGATGTCATTAAGATGTTGTCTAGAAGAGGGTGTGGATATAAGTCATGTGCTATATGAATATGTGGATTAATAACGGTAGGTGCCTGTAGAGGGTGTCTGGAGAATGGAATGTGTATATGAACGCAAGAGGAAAGGCGAACTATTAAAGTGGGACGGTAATTTCATCGTCGCGATCGCGTATACTCTCCGATATATATATATTATAATATATAGTATATCTTATATATATATAGTAGTATACTATAATATATCTATATATAATGATATATGATTATATATATATATATATATATATATATATAATATATATATAATAAATAATATAAAATATATATACTATATAAATATATATTATATAATATATATATATATATAATATATATATTATATATATATTAATATATATATAATTATATATATATATATTATTTATTATAATATATATGATATATTATATATTATTATATATATAATATAATTAGTATATATTAATATATATAATATATATATATATATAATATATATATATTTATATATATATATATATTAAATATATAATACTATATATATCATATATATTAGTTGATGCAGTAACATCCGCGTCCGCATCCGCGGAGCATCCGCCCATTATTAAGGATCCCGCATTCCCAGTCCGCATCCGCATCAGCGTCTTTTGCCTGACGGATGTTGCGCGGATTGTGTATTATCGAGATTGAATAAGAATTGTATATAATACAAAATAAATAATAGATAAAAAATTTACATATAAAATAAAATCTGAAAAAGGAAAATGAAAATGAACAGGAAAATGAAATGAGAAACAGGTGCCTTGATATGACCATATTTGAATAGTTATCAAGACATTCCAAGTCGCTAGAACATCTACACTTCATATATTAACAGTAGAAATTTACGATTCACTTCCAAATAACATCCGCTGAAATTACGCTAGTTTATACCAACCTCTAGCCATTCTTTGCAATAATTTTCCAATTACATTATATCACATTCGTGAGGCTATTGAAACATTTGAACAAACTATAAAAAAAAAATCAGGGCCTCTTGCAGCTTCTGTCTCCGATGTTAAACCATTAATCTCAAGCTAAGAAGCATTTTGAACTCTTTCAAAAGAAATGATTAGACGATTAAAAAAATGAAAGATGTAATTAAATTAGAGCTAGAAAAACGTTTGGTTCTGTGGAAATTGATGACCTTCATACTATTGCAACTTACTCAAGATCCCCGGTTATAAAGACAATAGTTTTACTGTAACAGTATTCATAACAAGTTAAATCCTTCTTTATGTTGCAGTGAAAAACTTCAATCGAACAGTCTATATAATCGCAACCCATTAAAAGGAAAAGAAACGAAATCTATAGAACCAACACCTTCTACCAATAAATCAATAAAAGATTCACTAGAAGAATTTCTACAGTCACGTAAGTGATGAAGAGAACACACGCATTACCACAGATGGTAGTGAAATGATTGAAATATCACAAGAAAAACGCATTAATTCAAATGAGGTAATGTATTCGGTGGTAAAATTAAGCATAAATATGTTAACCCACGCTTGAGTAATTGCAAGGAAATACTTGCCTGTCCTTCCACTTAATGTTCCGATGTTCGAGAAGTATTTATCAAATTGCTGCAGGCTACTCACAGAAAATTGATGTTTTTCAAGCCCAACCTTCCTATTATTTGAATTTCAATAACTAGTGCAAAAAGTATATATCCATTGTAAATCTCATTCATTTAGCCCGTAAAGTTTTTAAAAAAAATACATGTGGTGTCAACCGAGAAGGAGCATAATAGATAGAAAATTGCAGAGAAAAAGAACGGATACCAAAAGAAAAAAGTTAGTAATCAAAGCTTTATCGAATGATTTAGATAAATTGAAAGATGATGGCTAATACGATGAAGGTCAGAGGAGAGAGATTAAGTATAATTCGAAACTACCGCCCACGGTAGGGGAAGACCAGGGGGGAAATGGGGCTAAAAAAGGAGTTGAAGGATAGGAATTTTGGTGAGGAGATTAAAAGATCAATATATTTCAATCGAATATGCAAATTATTGGACTAGAGAGAAGGAGAGAGAAGAGTCATGGGGGCTTTCGAGTGGGAGACAGAAGAAGAGCGGGGAACTGATATAGATTTATGCAAGTGAGAACGGATTACACTCTGAACACATGCGGATCCAAATGGAAGAAAGCAAAAGTGGACCAGCTACAGATGGTTTTACGAGGCTCAGTAAAGAGAATACGAAAAACTGAAGGGCCATTAGGAGTTACTGCGCAAATATTGCCAATAAAAAGAGATCATTATGCACGCTGAAAACCTCCCGAAACGTATCTTCTATAAGGGAAACAACGAAGCAGATACAATTGAATACTGAAATGGAGAGGAGAGATAAGCCGACGGAGAATTTGTGTTAAAAAGAGATATCTGCTTAGAAAGAACTAAAGGAGCCAGCACACGAAGAGAAATTTGATGAAGACCTTAAAAAGAAGGAAAGATGCATGTAGGAAATATGAGAGTAAACAAAAAGATGAAAATGGAATAGAACTTTAAGGAAAATAACGGATGGAACAGGCAAAGGAAGGTCCTGGGAGAAGGAAAAGTAGAGAGAAGGAGATTATGTATCCTGCCATCCCCACGATGAAGTGAAGGCTGCCATAACTGAAAAGAATAGGGCATACAGGAAAAATGATGAAAGTAAACTTGAAGAAATAGATTGGTATTAATTGTTGAGCCCAGAACATTGCAGACAGGATAAAAAGGAATAGGAGTATGAAGCATCCTCGGTAAAATAGGCTGGTCAGAAACTGAAGAGAAACGTTGATGGGAACAAAATTAATCTATGGATGAGTAAAAGTATGAGAACTCGCAAGAACCCCCCGAAACGCAGTCATAAATGAAATAGGAGGAGAAGCCGCTGGTAGAGGAGGAGGAGTGCTGGAAAGATAGAAAACAGAGACTACTTGAGGAATTGTTGAGAATTTGATGTTGAGGGGTGCCAGATGAGAGGGAAACGCAGAAGTGGTGGGAGGAAGAGAAAAGACCCAGAGGAAAATATGTGGAAGGAAATAATGAAGAGGCAAGTTAGCAAACATCCGCTATACAGAAATGTGCAAGAATAATTCGAAATTGAAAATCGGTGAAAGTAGAATTGATATAAAAAAAATGTGGCATCATAGGATACCTGAAATTATACAAATAGAGAAAAGGAGTGAAACAGTGATGGGGTGTGACAAATAAAAAAAAATATAGGTACTGCATAGATTCTTTCAAAAGAGAGTTAAGAAATAATTAAACCTGTAATCAGCCGAATTTGTGTATTTCTGGAAAAAGGAATGTATGGCGTCACAGTAAATTTAAAGAATTTGTAATAAATAGAAAGTTGCAAAGATCTATAATAAAGATACTATAAACAATAAGAAATCTATTCAGGTAAACAAATACTAGGAGAGTATAGCATAATCTAGATTGTGAATTGTACTAAACGTACAAATAAATATATTGCGGTTGATTTCATAATTGTTAGAATAAATATGTGTACCTAGAGTGAGATATAATCTAATAAATCGTGTAATATAAGAGAAATAAAAAAAATAAGGAATTGTATCGTCCCTCGGTACAGATCGAAGTCATTTGATCCTGATAGCTAATGCCCCGCGGCCTATAATAAGGATTAAGAGTAAATATTGTAAAACAACCTATCTCTTCTACTCCTATATATACAAAAATATCGTTGAATAAATGTATATAATCAAACATATGCAAAATAATGTGTTTTTCTCATTATCTAGAGAGATTTCTCGTATATAAAATATTATGTAAGAGAATAAGAAATTAATAATAAACTTTTGATTTGTCAATCTGAATAGAAGCTCACACAAATTAACAACAGCCCGTTATAACTGAAACTGAATTTATATAAATGGGGAGCACTAGACAAAAAAAAAAACTATTGATTGTGTATCCAAGTAACTCTGAATCTTCCACCAAAAATAATTATATAAACGAGAGCTATTAAAACGTATACCAACTAAATCCCTCGCACACTCTCACTACAAACAATTGAACATACAAGATCACATGCATGTGGAAGAAGGATAAAAAGTAAAGAAAGACTATTTTATTAAAAGATCGCATAATGTATTACATCATTGACAAATTCACCAAATCAAAAGTATAAGAAACAAAAAAAAAAAACACAAATTTAATTATTTACTTCACTATTATTCTCTCGGAGAATTGAGTCTAGTAATATATCCACAGATGAATAAATATTTTAATTTCTGTTCTTAGCCACCCGAGAGAGAGGTCTGCAGAATTCACCTCTTTTATCGATGAACTCCCGTATTCTTACTTGACAAGGATGTCATAACAATGCAAAACCAATATATAACCGGATATACATGCAAAGCAAGTGAAGACGTGTTAGAATGAAGGAAAGCTGATGAAGGGGTTGGGGCAAGGATCCTCACCCACAAAATGTTTCAAGCACCGGGCCATTTAGTATGGAAAATTTACTTGAGAGCAGAATTTGTTTTAGAAACAGCTAGCAGAAAGTATAGCAGAATTATCGCCAGAGAACCTTGCAGCAACAAAAACGCGCCTACAAAATTTTTTCCACCCTGAACTCGATAGGTGGTATGATCAAAGACCCATTTCTGGCGTGAACGATACTTAATCCACTATAGCGAATGATGGCCATAGAAATAAATACAGAGAGCTAAAGTAAAGATTAAATAAGAACAATTAACTCGAAAAATGTCATCTTAGTTTAATAGAGTGAAAATATCAGAAATATTATAAAACCCGTAGAAAAAGCCACATCTATATAATAGAAAGGTAGAGGAAATCTTCATTAGACTTAGTTATGTAAATTAATTCCAAATACTTTGGAGAGTGATTGTATTGATAATGAGATAGATGGAATATAGTATATTATAGTACTGACAGAAGGAAGGTGACACGCCGTCACGAAGGGAGAAGTCCAAAATGCTTGTTAAATGGTTGTCAGCAATTTGTTTTGGTTTAATTGTTTTTTTTGTCTTGTTATATTAATCCCTATATAGATACTAGATATAAGCAAAGTTTTATTGAACAAAGTAATAGATTTAATATTCGACCACATTCACATAATAATATCATGCACAAGAACCCAACTGGCGCGCTCCAAGAAGGACACCATTGACACGCGAAGGAAGACAAGCAAATCAGATACTAACATACAACACAGAAACTCACCTAATACAAAACGAAATAGCAAAAATTAAATCCTTGATGTCAGTCATCAATATCATTATCTAAGTAATACAAAAGGTCTTAACTAACACATTCCTAAAGGATACTCGCAGAAGTAGATTGCAACGGGTAAATAACTTAACGGATAGTATAGTAGAGAGTCAGGTTATAAAAATAATAAAATAGATCTATACAACAACTTCAGGAAATTGGCCTCAGAGAATGGAAGAGGGAACTGGACAAGAAAGATGCTGAATGGACGCAGTGGCCGTTAGACTTAGTATAAAAGACGAGTGCGGTTTAATTTAGAGTTAATGAGTAAAAAGACTGGTGATATTAAATTTCGAGGTAATATAATGTGCGGTTAAATTTAATAGCTGAAGCTAAATTCAATGTAGAAAATAAGTAGCATTAAAATCTTGAGTAGTGAAATATATAGAAAAAAATTTCGTGTGTAGACTCGAAAGAGATCTCAATCAACCAATGTCCATATATGATCTCAACGAGTACGAGCTATAGATGGTATGAAATTTAGTGGTGTAACTCCTGCTAATATAATCACTTACGAAATCTCAAAAAACATTCAAGCAGTTTCATCATTTCATATAAAAACAAATATTTTGTTAATTTTTAAGTTATTAATTAAAATGCAGATTCTGCCTATTACGTAAATATATAGGTTGAATAAATTTACTAATCTTGAAATAAATATAATATAACCAACTTATAGTAATTAATAATAAGTGAGCAGTAGTATATACGTATATATATATATTATATAATATATATATATTATTATATATATATTGTATATATTATATTATATATATATTAATTATATATATCTATATTATATTATATATATATTATATATATAATATATCTATATAGTATATATCAAAAACAATTACGCATCCGCATCGCTGGATATAAATCAAAGATCCGCATCCGGATCCACATCCGCGGTATGCGGTGGAACTGTCATCTGCGCACACCTAATATATAATGATTATTACTAGTATATATATAATATTATATATATATATTTATATTATATATATATATTATATATATATATATATATATATATATTTATATATTATATATATTATATATATATATATATATATATAGTTATATATATATATTATATATATATAATATATATATATATGTATTATATATATATTTATATATATATATATTATATATAATAGATATATATATATTTTAATATATTATATCATATAATATATATATATTATATATATCTATTTACTATATATTATTATATATAGTATATAAACTATATACTATTCTATATAATATATATATTATATATATAATATACTATATATATCATATACTATATAATATATATATATATATAATATATATACATCATATACGCATAATATATAGATATATATAATAAATATATATATATATATATATATATATATATAATAATAATATATTATATATATATATATATATATAATATTATATATATATATATATATAATATTACATATATATACTATATATATGTATATATAGTATATATTTTACATAATTATATAATATATAATACTATATATATAATAATAATTCTAAATTATTATATTATATATTTAATTAGTTGTTTTCTGTTAGATAATTATTCATATAGCTATATATATATAGTATCAGCTATAATAGTAATAGCTACTCCATATTATTATATTTAATGAATCTGTTAATCCAATATAAAGTCTATTTACCAGTGGTGCTAGCATCTATTCGTGAAGTCTCTCAAGGTTTTATTTTCGGTTTTCTCTCTTATTATTTAAGTAGTTATTAATCATTCTAAAATTAACTATCTAACAATAGTCCACACACACACCCGACAACTTCACAATAAAATTCTCTGTAATGCCTTGCGTCAAGATTGTATCACTGAATATCTCTCT
>JABUQX010108807.1:62500-67424 GCA_015478945.1 Trachelipus rathkii | reverse complement strand
AGGAAGAGATTTATTATTTTATTATTATATACATAATCTAAATGTGTTTTAATTGTATTTTAACAATTTAAATTGACTGATATTATTTGATTCGGAACGTTTCGCGTAATGAAAATTGTTTTACAATAAATATTATTCATCTTATATATATCCCTCATCAACCACTACACTATATACTACCTTATACTATATATATATATATATATATATATATATATATATCTATTTTTTATTATATATATAATATTATAATTATTACATATTTTTATCATATATATATCCATTATATATTATATATAACTGACATTGATTCGTAAATATTAGTTGATTTCACCATTTTTTAAGTTCATCATTTTAGCTGAAAATGCATCGTTAGAGTTGGCACACCCACAACCTGCCATCCTGCTAAGAATAATTGAACAAAATATGTTGGTTAATGTCAACAGAAAAATCTCAGATGCATTGATTTACAGATTTTTAAATAAATTTTCAATGATAAATAAATTGTATAATCAAATGATTTGCTTATAACGAATGAACATAAATAGAATTACATGTTTCTTAAATTCTATTTAAAAATGAGAACGAATTTTGATCAAAGCTATAATATAATAATATATATTATATATATATATATATATTATATATATATATATATACATTTATAATATATATATATATATATATCCTTTACTATATATTATATAATATATATACTATATACTGAAAAATCGTGGGAAAAAAAAAGAAATGAGCAGCTAAACATTTTGATAATGTTCCAATATTCTTAACAATTGATTATTCTAAGCAACAATAAAGAGTCTTTCGCTTTACCACATTGTTTATGACTAAAGCAAACTGAAAATTTTACCAATCGCTTGGCTTACCTGATTCATAATTAAAATAACCACAATTATAGTTACATCTACCAATTGTTCTTTGCGTTTTAAACATAATTTTGGTTAAATTGCGAAACCCACTAATGTGTTTGGCGCGTATTTTAAACATATGGTTGTGTTTAAAAGAACCACAATTTGTGGTATTTTCAAACACTAATTTTTTTTTAGTGCAACCTCAAATAGCCGTTGCTAGGTCTATTAATATTTATATAATATATTATATATATATATAAATATATATATATTATATATATATATATATATATTATATATATATATATATATATATATATACACTTTATTTATATAAATAAATATATATATTATATACTAATATATATATATATATATATCATATATATATATATATATATATATATATATATATATATTATATTATAATATATATATATATATATATATATATATAGAGAGAGAGAGCAGAGAGAGAGAGAGGAGAGAGAGGGACGAGAGAGAGAGAGAGAGAGAGAGGCGAGAGAATTATCTCCTTTATAATTAACAAATAATTAATCAAATCAATCACCTCCTGTATAATTAATAATATAAGAGAGTTTATAAAAGTGATAAGTTGTCATTCGTTTATTAACATCTTATCTTGTTATTTTGATCACAGAGTCAATTATATTTTTTTTTTATACAATCGATGCCTTATTATAAACAATGCTCAAATAATATTTATTTTATTATTTAAATTCTACTAATTATATAAGTTTTGAATGATTGGCAGGATGGGTAAAGGTACTCCATGATCCTGCTAGCATCTTAATCACCATTCTTTTATTTATTTCACTTCTGATCAATTCTGTTTCTTAAATAAGTAACTTTACAAGAGATCTTTTATAGAGATATTACTAATGAACTTTTCTCCTTAATTAAATTATTTTAATATAAAATGAAGATCGTGTAAGGGCAATGCCCTTGACACGTCTTTCGGCACTGATGCCGTTGGCAGGGCTAACGCTTCTTCCTCTCGGTCGTAATAATACAACCGGTGGAAGTAAACGATTCTCATTGATTAGTTTAATTTTAAAATATATAATAAAGGAATAAAAAAAAAAACAAAAATACTTTCATGATCTTATAACATGTAGGGATCACCTTATATTAAATACAAATATCGACTTAAAACACATTGAAAACTACTCTTTATAGTGTGTACCAGAAATCCGCTCATAAGAGAACTGTTTTGGTTGCACTTACATACCTCATAATTTAATATGGACCGAAGCTCAAGATTGAGCGCATGGTATATATATATAAATATATTATAATATATATATATATATAATATATATATTAAGTTTATTTATATTTATATAAAAATAAAAATTATATAATTTATTTTATATTTATGTCTCCAATGGTGGGCAAAGGCAGGCCGGTGCTTATCAAAATTCCAGCATAGTTGTGGAAAGTTTCCAAATGAGAGGCAAAAGGTAAAAGGGCGACATGCCCAGATACACAACTTTTGAAATTGCGTAAGCATAATGTATTTTGCTGAAATAGATAAAGACAGTGTGTGTTCCCAGACTTTACCAATGGAGTGCATGAAAGATTTGAGCATAGTGGTTGGGTTTCGGGGGGTTTTTAGAGAGTTGGAGAGAGAAGGATGAGACTATTGAAAGGCGTGTCTCACGAGCTCTCCTCGCTGGAGGAGGTAATGGGACTGGAGAAGTTCAAAGGGCAATTGTCCTAAACTTGTAATAGCGATAGAATATAAGATAGTGACGAAACAATTCGGTGGAGAGAGAAGAGAAGAGAGATGAAGAGAGAGAGAGAGAGAAGAGAGAGAGAGAGGAGAGAGAGAGAGAGAGAGAGAGAGAGAGAGAGAGAGAGAGCAGAGAGAATGTGATCCTTCCAATTAAGATCGCGAGAAAAAGAAAAAGCCAGGAATATTAAGGACAGACGAGGGTTTGGGGGAGGTGGAACAGAAATATTATAAGTTGTGCGAGAATTATGTTTCCGTGAAAAGGCTAAGGGTGAGTCATATATATATACTATATATATATAATATATATATAAAAATATTATATAATATATATATATATATATATATATATATATATATATATATATATATATATATATATATATATATATATATATTATATATATATATATATATATAGTATTGCCAAATAATTGATTAAAATATTATATAAAATATAAAATATAGATTTTAAAAAGTATTTTTTTTAAAAAAGTTTTTAAATTGCTCAAATATGATAGTTGAAGAGTAAAACCATTATAGAAAATGGGAAATCATAGAAAATAAAATAGGCTCAACATGTGTATAAGGAATATTTTATTATTACAATTCCCTTTAATCACAAATTTGTGTTATATATGATTTTTAACTTTTAATATATGTTAGCATAAATTTATTTTTGTTATAATGATTTGTTTATAATGTTTTATTTGTAAAATTATTGTTTATATTATACTTAGCGTTGTTTTATTGTATCTAAAAGAATGATTTCTAACTTTCCCGCCTCTCTCTCTCTCTCTCTCTCTCTCTCTCTCTCTCTCTCTCTCTCTCTCTCTCTCTATCTCTCTTCAGCGAGAAAAAATTAATGTATTAGAAATTAATCTACTTGATAGGAAGGCATCAAACTTGTTTAGAAAAATAAAAGTAAAATTCATAAAATTAAAAAAAAAAAAACTAAAGCCTGTTTTAAAAACTTTACTATTAAAGAGATAACTATAAAGGGTTACAACTACTTGTGTTGATGGTTCATTAGCCTCGAAGTATTATTTAAAGCGTAACCATATAGTCTCTTGTTGGTGAAGAAGGCGGCTTCAACAGAGAAAGGTGAAATTCCGAGTACCTGTAGATACTTAGGCCCCTCAACGTATAAACAAAGCCTAATACGAGGAGCTATCAAAGAACAACCATCAACTACTACCTGTGCAGTGGAGGAAAGCAGAAGAGATTACTTCCTCCGCTCCGCTTCCATGTACAACCAGACCTGGACAGTTTGAGAAGAAGAAAATATAACTCCAAATCAAGCTTAGCACTACGGAATTGCTTCAAACCTCTACTACCTATAAGGGAAAAGTTACTTAACGGATACACGTTAATAGTGTAAATTAGTAAATGTACTGTATATCAAACGAAAGTTTAAATAAAAATAAATTTTTTTAGGGGTGAACGAAGAAGTATTGAAAGTAATTAATTTTTTTTGTTGATTCTTTTGCGAACTAGTTTGTGGCGCGTTTATTGAAATTCAATAATATATGTGAAAGAAGTTGCGTTATGCGTTCAGTGTGCTTTTCAAGAGATTAGAGAGCGGTCATGGCGCTCATATTATCCGTAACTGTTGAAGATATATTTGTAATGTGTCAAATGTGATGTAGAGTTACTAGCCTATTTGCAATAAAGAAAATTAGTTCTGAGTAATAGGAAATGCAGGCCCCGGCCCCGGCCAAACCCCGGCCATTTTTAGCGACCCCGCCCCGGCCCCGCAAAAAATCAGGAAAAACCGGGGTTTTCAACCGGGGTTAGCTGTAAATTTACACTAAATAATAGAGGGTTATAATCAAACAAAACAAAAAAGTATATTTGAATTCCATTACTCCTTTGTTTATAAATTGATACCAAATAGGTAAAGAATACCTAAATATAATTAATTTTTTTTGGTATTATTAAAATTAGCGAAAATTAAATTGACGCCAAATTATAATTTTTTCCGAGTTTTTAACATAAAAATTTTCGAAATTTGATATATCAAACGATTTCGGAAGGAAATAAATATAATTGCTAAAATATTATGTATTTTATTTATGTTAACTAAATAATCTCCCAGAAAACTCAAAACATTTCCGAAAAATCTCTTTTCAAAATGATTTATTTACAATTGAATTATATATATATAATATATATATTATATATATTATATATATATATATATATATATATAATATATATATATATATATATATATATATATATATATATATATATATACATATTATATATATATATATATATTGTTTTTTTTTTT
>JABUQX010108807.1:55000-57500 GCA_015478945.1 Trachelipus rathkii | reverse complement strand
GGTTTGGACTGGGTTGACAATTTACATATCGATTCTTGAACGCAGAAATAGCTGTTCAATCTCCAGAGAGAGGACACGTTTCTTTGTCTTCTTTTCACACACTTGTTTACTTTGCATTTATTATATTGCTGCTATCGCACTACGTAGAGTGACGGACTAATCTGTATGAAGACCCGGTTTCGATCTCTCTCCTCTCTCTCTCTCGTATATATATATATATATATATATATATATATATATATATATATATAGTATATATATATATATATATATATATATATATATATATATATATACTATATATATATAATATATATATATATATATATATATATATATATATATATATATATATATATATATATATATATGTTTTATATATATATATATAATATACTTATATATAAATATATCTCTATATATATATATATATATATATATATATATATATATATATATATATATAATGTGGAGTTCTTTCATTTTCTACCTCTCCTGAATGTAGTGAATTAAAACACGTATACGGATACATAATTCCATCATTCTGTATATTATTAGGAATTCTAAATTCAGAATCTCCGAAATGTAAATAAGAACAGTTAGTGACTAATAGATCCGTAAAGAGAGGAATCTACTTCTAATATATAATACACTTTACTACGATATTTTATTCAAAGATTGTATTTTTATGTTATGTTTGGATAAAACTTTGTTATTTTGCAATTATTCGTTGGGAATTATGATAGTTAGGTAAGGTTATGATAAATTTTTGTTATATATTACTATGTTAATGTAAAAAACTTTGTTACGTTAGCATATATTTGTTGGTCTGTATGATAATTAGACAAGTTCATGATAAATTTTTGTTAAATATTCCCATGCTAATGTAAAATTAACATTGATATGTTAAAGATATGTTTGATAAAGTGTGAATAGGTTACGTTTTTGTATGCTACGTTAGTTACATTACTGTTGTTAAGTATGGTACTTTGTTAATGTTAACATTTCATTCTTGCATAAGGTGTGTTAGGTTTGTCGTTGTGTATTATATTCTTAGTTCCGGTGATGCTATGTAAGCTTTATTAATGTGAAAACTTTGTTACGTTAGCATATATTCGTTGATCAGTATGATAATTAGACAAGTTTATGATAATTTTTTGTTAATGTAAAATTAACATTGATATGTTAGAGATATGCTTGACAAAGTGTGAATAGGTTACGTTTTTGTATGCTATGTTAGTTTCTTTACTGTTGTTAAGTGTGGAAATTTGTTAATGTTAACAGTTTATTCGTGCTTAAGGTATGTTAGGTTTGTCGTTGTACATTATATTCTTAGTTCAGGTGATGCTATGTTAGCTTTATTAATGTGAAAACTTTGTTACGTTAGCATATATTCGTTGGTCAGTGTATAAAGTACTTGTTTTTATGTTATGTTTATCCGAAATGATACTCGAAATGTGACATGAAACAATAGATCATAGGATGGTGGGAGGAGGAGCGGAGGGGAGGGGAGGGTGGTTTAATTTACTTATTTACTGATTTACTGCTTTAGGGGGTGTAAAAACGCTAATTTTTTAAGTTATAAACATAAAACGAATAAAAATTTGAGTAAAAATATATTTTTAAACTTAATAAAATAAAAATAAATAAAAGTTTTGTGTTGTTATACAAAATATGACTTGAATCAATAGATCACAAGATCAATAGATTATGGATGGGGTGGGGAGAGTAGTTTGGGTGGTTTGATTTACCGATTTACTGCTTTAGGTTTTAAAAATGCAAAATTTTACGTTATAAACATAAAAAGAATAAATGTTTTGTTATGTTATACAAAATATGACTTGAATCAATAGATCAATAGATTACTGGTGGGGTGCGGAGGGTAGGGTGGGTGGTTGGTTTGATTTACTGATTTACTGCTTTAGGGTGTGTAAAATGTAAATTTTTTACGTTATAAACATAAAAAGAATAAAAGGTTTGTGTTATGTTATACAAAATATGACTTGAATCAATAGATCAATAGATCACGGGTGGGTGGGGTGGGGAGGGTATGGTGGGTGGTTTGATTTACTGATTTACTGCTTTAGGGTGTGTAAAAATGCAAATTTTTTACGTTGTAAACATAAAAAGAATAAAAGTTTTGTGTTATGTTATACAAAATATGACTTGAATCAATAGATCAATAGATCAATAGATCAATAGATCATGGTTTGATTTACTGATTTACTGATTTACTGCTTTAGGGTGTGTAAAAACGCAATTTTTTTTACGTTATAAACATGAAAAGCATAAAAATTTTAGTAAAATTATATTTTTAAACGAAATATAATAAAAATAAATAATAAATAAATAAAATATAATTAAAATTTGAAAATAAATTGCAAAGTTTAAATTAACACAAAGAATAAAATAGCACACAATATATTTTAGTTGACGTTTATAAAAAGAAAATGAGATTTGAAATAGAAATGTCAGTCTTCAACCTTTAGAAAACGGGTTA
>JABUQX010108807.1:2500-50000 GCA_015478945.1 Trachelipus rathkii | reverse complement strand
CGCTAATAAGGTGAAGTGAAGGTGTTTCGTTGTTAGCTCTCCTACTCTCACTAACCCTCTACAATCTTTTTCAGGCAACGAACTGCTTCACCTTTACACTATCGGTATTAAAATGGAGCAAAGCTCTTCTGAGCCTCAGTCGAGTATCTCCTCGTTTGAGGAGAAACGGTGACTAGCTCCTTCATGATAGCCCCCATCCTTCCGCTTCTGACCCTCTCTAGACTAAATCGCTGGCGCTCAATCTTTCATGTACTCCACTGGCAAAGTCTAGACAGACTTTTTATAATTTTTCCAACATCTCTAGTGCCTCTCGGTGGCTGTCACTTTGTCTTACTCCCGATTCTGGTCTCACTAACCTCAATATTTGGTGGGCCTCCAGCCTTTGCCAAATGGAGAGATATATATATATATATATATATATATATATATATATATATATATATATAGTATATATATATATATATATATATATATATATATATATATATATATATATATATATATATAGAGAGAGAGAGAGAGAGAGAGAGAGAGAGAGAGAGAGAGAGAGAGAACGTATTGCATCCGAAGCGGCGTGATTCCTTTAATTGTGCACATACTAATTGTTAGTGTTAGGGTACATCATATCGCACTCCATTGTCCAATGGTTAAGCCAATTTCGCGCTCATCTTCAACTTTTTCTTTCACTAGAGAAGACTCTAATTTATTCAGACTCTATGTATATTATTACCAAAAATAAGAATTTCATTTTAAAAACTAAATCAAAATGGCATCAACACGACTAGCCTCGGAGAAGCTAAAAAGGCTTAAAAAAAAAAAAAAAAAAAAAAAAAAAAAATCTCACCTGACCTTCCTTTATCACCACTTGGGAGTTGACGGAGTTAGCACCGTGACGGAATTACTGGACTCTTCTGATCTTTCTTAAATTAATTTCTGCAACCTTTGCGCTCTTCGTGATATTTTTCTCACTATTTTTCATTTTGTTGAGCATCCTCTCTCAACTACTCAGATGTTATTCTCAACTGATACTCAGTTGCTTGAGCCTTCTGATTGATAGCAAACGATACACTGTTCCTTTTTACTGTTTCTTTCCTCTTCTTTTAAACCAAAGGCGGCTGTTGAGTTTATGTGCGCATTGATGTTGTTTGTTCTCATGTCTCTGATTTGGAGTTCTCCGAATATTCTACTTTATGGCTCAAGCTATCCTCTCAATCTACTACTAAATTCATCTGTTCGGTATATCTGTTTCCTAACTCAACTGACAATCCTTAATTCTTAGCTTATTTAAACTATAAATTAGAACATATTCTCTCTACTTCACCTTTCTTTGAAAACATCATCCTTGGTGATTTCAAAGTTCACTACCATCAATGGTTTTCCTATAAATCTCAAGATGCAGCTGGTAAACATGCCTACCATTTATCTATTCAGAAAGACCTTGAGTAGGTGGTACAGCTCCCTACTCATATCCCTGATCGTCTTGGAGATGAAATCAACATTCTAGACCTTTTCTTAACTTTCAATCCTTCTCCTCATTCTGTTAAACTTTTCCTCCCCTGGGTCCCGCCGATCACCTTATCTCTGTGTCCTCTTATATCCCTTCAAATCTTCCGCAAGAAAGGTCCGGCCTATGGCGAGAAAACATTTTTGACACTTCGGTGCTGCAAACTGATCGGACTTGAGGTCGTACTTTTTTGATTTTCCATGGAATGACTACCGCTTCGGTGGGAGGGTTTTCTCAAAGTGTCCAGAGGGATTAATAGCAGAGGGGATTTTCTCTTGCATGGAAGCGTACATTCTATATTATTTTCCTTCAACTAAAACTAGCAAACCTTGTTTAACTCTGCTTGTCCTTGTGTTATTCGCCGCAGGGAAGTTGCATTCAGGAATTATCGTCGTTTTCAAACTCCCGAAACTCTTGCAACTTTTATTTCATTCCGGAATCGTGCAAAATATATTTATTCGCTTTGATACTAAAACTTTTCTTTCTGGTTTCTATTCCTGTCATTCTTTCTGGAATTTTGCAAAAAATATCGACTCTAACTTTGTTTCTTCCCTTTTCTCTCCTTTAGCAAAATTCGACATCTGATAAAGCTGAACTTTTCTCACAATCTTTTTCCACTAAATCCACCTTAGATGATTCCCGTGATATTTCACCTTCTGCACCCTCCTCTAACCAATTTATTCCTAACATTGCAATTTCTTCTAAAGATTATTTCTCTCTCTCTCTCTCTCTCTCTCTTCTCTCTCAGCTTTACACTAAGAAGGCTACGGTCCTAATGATACTTTTCCTGTGGTTTTCAAAACTTGTATTTCTGAGCTAGCACCATGCCTTGGTGAACTATTTCGTCCCTGTCTATATCCACTTCGTTCTTCCCTTCCTGCTAGAAACGTGCTCCCATTGAGTCTGTACCGAAAAAAGGGACCACCTTGAATCGCGTTAACCTCCATTCTGTCTAAACTTTTCTGCTCTATCCATAACAGGAAGATTTGGAAACTCAATTCTTCTAATCTTATCTCTGATCGCCATTATGACGTTCGTAAATAATGTTCTACTTGTAATCTTCTCTTCCTTATCTTTGATTCTTGGTGAATCTTTTGATGTGGCGGTAGACATTTCGAAAGTCTTCCATGGAGTCTGGCACACAGCTTTGATTTCCAAACTTCTCTAGTTCTTTATCTTTCCTTCTCTCTGATATCCTTTCTGACCGTTATATAACGGGAGTTGTAGCCGGCCACCGTTCATCCTTTAAGTCTATAAATAGTGGTGTTCTTCAGGGTTTTGTCCTATCTCTAACTCTTTTTTTCTACTTTTCATTAATGACCTTTTATCTATAACTCCTTCACCTATCTACTCCTATGCCAACGACTCCATTCCTGATTGAGAGGAGTCCCATCCAACGGAAAGTTGCACACGCCAGGAGGGAAGCCTTACAGCAACTAACTTATAAGCTTACTCGAATTTCTTATTGGGGCTTTGAAAACATGGCTGTTTTAAATGTCATAAAAGCTCAGTTCCTTCATCTTACTACTCGACATAATCTTCGACAGGATCTTATTCGAAAACACACAACTACGTGTCTTTAATATTTCTGGTGTTTTTTTAATCGTGATCATTCCTGGTGGGAGGATCACATTATTTCTCTTTCTAAGCAAGCTTCTAAGAGATTGGGCGTTTGAGGTCTCTTTAGAATTATTTCATGTCACCTTCAGTGGCGTGCTCTTTATCTATAGATTTAAAATAGATACTTTTATAAATTTTTCCATTCTCTTTAATTTTAATGTAACATCTAGGAAATGGCAAAAAATAACTTTTCTTAGATATTAACATTAAAATTAAAGAGAATGGAGAAATTGATAAAGAAACATACTCGAATTTCAACTAATTCACTCCTCTCTAAATTACAAACTAAATAAAGATTTTAGTTTATTGAGCGTTTAAGATCTGACTGGACCCTTATCGATATAGAAATTTAAAGAATAACTTAGAATATAATAAACAAAAATTTCCCACAGTTTATTATAGAGGAAACGATAAAGAATACTATAAATAATTTCTTTACAATGCCATTAATGACAAGGAAAACGATAAGCTCATAGTATATTATAAACTACCAATGTTAGTCAGAAAAAAGGGAAGAAGACAAAATAAAATTCATTTTAAAAGAGCTTATAAAAACAAAGACGGGAAGAAGCTTTATTAAAATTCTACTACAAGCCGTTAAAAATGAGCTCTTGCTCATGGTGAGAGTTGTATCGTTTTGTATCAATTTCAATGTTGTGAAAGTGGATTGAGCGCCGCTTATACCTGATACACAAATAATACCCTCAACATTGGAATGTTGCAACATAAGTATAAGCCGAGTAAAGTGTTCTAACATTTTAAAGAACAGGCCAAAAATCCCGATAACAACATAAAAGAAAGGTTCTCCATCATAGTAAGAAAAAATAATTTTTACGAATTGCACCTCGGGGAATCATGGTTTAAAAGGGAATACTAAGCTTTTCTGGAAGGAGTCGCGAAATGTTAAGAATGACAGTAAGGTAAATCTGCATAGAATAATGAATAGGAATGGTGCTTTTGTAACTGATGAAATGGATGAGAGAAGAGTGTGGAATGAACACTTCGAAAATCGGCATATCATTGGCAGTAATGAAGAGGTGATAGTAATTGTGTGTGGGTTTGTTGGTGCAAGCAGAAATAGGTACTTTGGGGATGAAGTAATTAGTAGGTATGAGGTAATGGGTAGAGTGAAAAAGTTGAAGAATTGTAAATCTTCAGGCGCAGATGGAATTACTGGTGAAATGATCACGAATGGAGGCGAGATGGTGATTGAATGGATTTGGAAGTTGTGTAACAAAACGTTTATGGAGGGTGTAGTTCCGAGAGATTGGAAGAGAACAGTGTTGTAGGAAAGATATATTCTGGTATTTTGGTTGAAAGAGTACGTCGAGTGACTTAAGGACTGATTGGTGAAGAACAAGGTGCATTTAGAAGCGGTAGAGGATATGTGGGTCAAATTTTTACATTGAAACAAATAATTAAAAAAATGAGAGAATATGAATAAGTTTATTTAGGTGTTTATGGATGTGCAAAGGGCGTATGACAGGATTAATACGAGGCTCTGTGAAAGGTGTTAATGATATATGGTGTTGGTGGTAGGCTTCTGAATGGAATGAAAATTATGTATGACGAAAGTGAGAATAAATGGATTCGAAAGTGATTAGTTTAATATTAATAGTAGAGCGAGGCAGGGAGGTGATATGAGTCCTTGGCTATTTATATGGATGGGGTTATAAAAGAACTAAAGATGGAGGTGTCAAAGGAAGGTGTTAGAATGATGGAGAATGGAAGAGAGTGGAGAGTGCCTTGCTAATTGAATGCGGGTGATTTGGTTTTAGCAGAATCTAAGAGAGTTTAAAGGAGAGGATAGGTAGAGGGTTTCCATATGTAAAAGGAGGGCTTGAAAGTAAATGTAGATAAAAGTAAGGTTATGGTAGTGAGTGAGAAGAGTCCGCGGTGTGAAGTCATGTAATAAGAGGTATAAATCTAAGGTACAAAGTGTTCAGATGGACAATCTTAGGGTCGTGTTAGGTGTGTGAAGATTGATAAAATGAGGAATGAACGCCTTAGGGAGTTGCATTGTGTGAAAAAATGAGTAAATAAGAGATTAAACGAGAGTACTTTGAGATAGTTTGGATATATGGAAAGGATGGATGATGATAGTCGGATGGTTAAGCGGATGTATGGAATCGACCGGCTGGGAACCGAAGAAAAGTGGATTGAGTCAATAGCTGAAATGCCTAGCATAAGGGAATAATAGTGCGAGAAGAAAGAGGCATAACAGGAGTGAATGGTGGGGGTTTGTGAGGTGGTATGTTGTGGGTTTCCCAAGGGATGAACCTTACATTGACGAAATACCACAGTGAGGTCCGTCACGGTCGAAGCCTCAGGGTGGATTTTTCTGATTGCGACGAGTTCTTACTGGTTAAAGGATACGGTGAAGGGGATCTTTCTTTCGACTTGCGTCATGTTCTTCTACTACTTTTCTGTTCAGCTGTATGATACGCACTTCACCTCCAATCTGGGGATAGGAGGATAATAATAATACACATTAATAATAATAATACATTATAATAATAATAGTTTACATTAATAATAATAATAGTATAATAATAACAATAATATATATATATATATATATATATATATATGTTATATATAGAGAGAGAGGAGATATATATATATATATATGAGAGAGATATAAAGATATATAAATATATATGTAGTATATTTATTAAAAGTCTATCCATACATCTTATAATTTTTTTTTTTTTTTTAAAGGACATCTAACGGACTTCTTCCCTTATCGAGAGAAGCTCTCAAGATGTGAATTTACTTTTTGTTAAGGAATTTGATACCGGGACTTCCACCCCAATAGCCCAATATATTTCACACACACACACACACTACGCCTAATAAAGCAAGTCTTATTTCAAAGTCGTCATCAAGAAAATCATAATTGGTGACATCTGTTTTATAGTTTTTTTTTATATCACTGATATTAATAAATTTTAATTAAAAGTAAATTTAACTTTTTTTTTTTTAAATTGCTATTCGATGAATAGGGCTTTGCCCATGAGTGAGTATTGGCATCAGCTTAAAAATAACCTGCATCTAAAAAAGATACTTTACTTTCTTAGAATTTCTTAACGTTTCTGCCAAAAAGTTGTAAAATAAATAATAGAAAAATTCGTGTCCAAGCATTTGGCCGAACATGAGTTAGATTAGGTTAGGTTAGGTTTGGTTGTATTAGGTATGGAAATAAATGTTTCATAAAATATTTTTAAGTTTCTTAATTTCATTTTAATTTTCGACTGAATGTCCGTTCGATCAAATATTCGTCGGCAAAATATTTACGAGCCAAAAAATTAATGAATTTTAATTATTCAAAGAATTAATTATTTGGGCTATGCCCATGTATAATGGTAAAAAAAAAATTCTAAAGTTTCAAGTTATTAAACGTTTTATTGGAGAAAAAAAGCGACTTCTAAAATGACTTTCTCATTATGGTAGTAATTCTATATTTAATGAAAGCTCTTATTATAATTAAGACATCCTTTCATGGAAGGAATTTTGCAAATTTCGATTAACTAAAGCTCAAAAAAAATAAATAAATAAATAAATAAATAATTAATGCCAAATGCAAACATCAGCGAATTTCGAAGAACTTAATTTACATAAAAAAAAAAAATGAATTTTAATTTGCTTATTATTTCTG
This sequence comes from Trachelipus rathkii, assembly GCA_015478945.1. Classification (NCBI taxonomy): domain Eukaryota; kingdom Metazoa; phylum Arthropoda; class Malacostraca; order Isopoda; family Trachelipodidae; genus Trachelipus; species Trachelipus rathkii. The sequence continues at coordinate 43,218 of JABUQX010108807.1, read as the reverse complement.
TTGCAGTTCTCATGAATAATTGAATCGTTATAGCAAAAGAGAGGTTTTGATTTTGTTATTAAGACGGCAATTAAAAATTCAGTCAATAACATTAAGAAAAATTTAAAAAATTTAATAACCAGAATGTTTCTTCTAATTCAATATACTTCTGAAGGTAATGATGGAAACCTTATTTTTGTTGTGCATTACAAATGAATGAAATTAATAGCAAGTATAAAATAAGTAACTATGTAAGTAATATAAGGAATTAATTAGTAGTAAGAATAAATGGGCTAATATATATAATATTGATACTGAAAGTATAACAAAGAAATTAAGTATAACACTGAAATTACTTAAAAATATTTGTGTGTGTGTGTGTAAACTTAGATTTTGTAGCACACGATTTCCTCCGACGATTAGACCAATTCTTTCGGTTTGAGCTCTGATGCGTGGTTTATTCTATTAATCCTAAATGACCCTTGAATATATTTATCTGGTCATCGAAGCACTAAACTTAATTTCTAGTTCATTAATATTTAATGTCGACCGGATTTAGAAAGTGGCAAAGCGCCTCCTCCTCCCCTACACTTGAAAGGCCTAGCAAACCGGTGTTTTCAAAAGTCGTTGCTTTCAAAACTCAAGGAAGCACATCGAGAAAAAATGATCCTGTTCGATTGACAGGCATTCATTCTATTTTTCTACCTGGGAGATGACTACTTTATTATTATTATTATTATTATTATTATTATTATTATTATTATTATTATTATTATTATTATTATTATGTTATTAATCAATATTATTAATGATAATTACTTGTTGGCTATGTTCATGAAGTTTCTTTTATATCTCCTCTCCATTTTAATTTATAAGAGCGAAGGAAGATATAAATTATGGGTATTTTAGCTGTCGTAATAAAAAAAAAAGAAGCAACCTATCAAGAAAACCCTTAGCCAAAGGCCGTCCCAAGCGGTCTTCTACTTAGTGATATGAACCTCTCAAATAATGATACATGCCTTATCTAAATTAAATGAAAAATACAATAAAGTTTTGCAAGAATTTAAAAATAAATTAAATGATAAAATAGCGATGACGTTCACGATGATAGAGGTCAGAACGTACATCGATAACGAAGTAATTATACATGAGAAGGAAGAAGGAAGTGAAATTGACGAGTATAAAATGTATTACAAAAATATAAAATAATAATATAATGTCATTGTTACCACGACCAGTCATGATTGAATATTAACTTTTCGTACTTAGAAACGAAACGAAATGAATAAAGACTTTACAAGACTCGTACTTATATACAAATTGCAACAACATCATTGTAAGAGCCCGTGTAGTTTTTGTGATGATAATTATTGGTTATAAAATCCTCAAAAAGAAAAAGCGTTGCAAGTATTATTATATATATCTCTTCATATATTATACCAAAATATAATAGTAGAGTAATATATAATATACTCTAGTATATATATATATAGTATATATAGTATACTATATTATATATATAACTATCTATACTATAATGATATATAGTAGAAGTATATCTATATATAAGTGATATATATGATAGTATATATATATATATTAGAATATACAACGTATATCCTATATATATATATATAATCGGATGTAGTGAATAGTATATATATATAGTAAGTGTATTTAATATATATAACTACTTAGGTTAGGATGTCTAACTTATAACTTTATAATCATAGGTATGTGTAAGTAGTATCATATAGTATATAATTAAATATAAATATATATACTATATACTGGCTATAAAATTTATGAGTATATTATTATATATAATATATATATTATCAATATTAATATACCGGAAGTGTGTGGTTTCAATTTCTGTTCAGCCGTAACCGGCAATCTAATATCTTATTTCCTCTATTCTCTTTATACCTACTAGTAATATTATAATATTATATAGGTATATAATAATGAAATATAAAGGTTTATAGTATATATATATAATTACTATTATAATTATATATATATATTATAAATATATAAATATATATATATATATGATCGAAGGCGGACATACCATGGAACAAATGATACTAGTGCTGCTCGTACTCAGCACAGAAGTTAACTTATTATAAAAAACGATCGATACCTCCAACAAATATGTTACAGATAAAATTCCTATTTTTGCGAAAATTGGATCAAAATGAATGAAAATATACATAAATAGTTAAAAATTATGTAAAAACTGAAGACAAAAAATCTAAGAATAAGTAATGTATAAAAAATTATATTTCGTTTGCAATTTATTCAAAAAGGGTGACGTTTCGGGGTCTCCCTTTAATTTTGAAAATATATAATAATTGTATTTGCTTAAAAAAATTTTTCAATGGGGGGCCTGAAACGGGCCCCCTTGTTTATATTTAAATTATTTTCATTTCGTTTCAATTTTTTTACCATAGCCTTAAGGCTATGGTCAATAGTGATGATATGTATCTTTTATTTAAAAAAATTTTTTATTAAATTTTTTTTATAATATAATATAAAAAAGAAATTCCGGCGGTTCCTTTAGGAACCGCCGGATTTATTTCACGAAAGAAGTTTTTTTTAAATTATACTATAGTTTGTTTTTTAAAACAAATTATAATATAAAAAAAATTCCGGCCGAGCGCATCCTATAGTATACTTATCCCTATATACTATATAATAATTAGGCCTAGTATTAATCTATAAGCATATATAATATAATTAAATACGTATTAGTATCTTTATCAAGTAATAAATAGGTACATATATGCCCATTAGGTACTAGTTAGGTATATACTACCTAAACTACTATTATATATATATATATATATTATATATTTATTATATGATATATTCTATATATATATATTAATTATAAATATATATATATTGTATATATATTATATATATATATATATATATTATATATATATATATATATATTATATATATATAATATATATAAATATATATATATACTAGAGTCGCCGCTGATATATATATTAATATATATATATATATATATATATATATATAATAATATATATATACTATATATTATTACTATATATATAAATATATATATATATATATATATATATATATATTATATAGTATATATATATAATATAATAGTAGGATAATATATATTAATACATATATATACTAGTATATATATAAGGTGATAAAGCATCTCCTTATTATTATATAACATATACGTATATATACTATATATAGAGAGAGAGAGATTGAGACGGGTGGAAGAAAGGGAATTGGAAAATAAAAGTACTAGAGCGCCGCTGGTTACCGCCTATATTACGCCTATCCTATGTATTATAAGTTATAGTTATTATAATAATTTTAGAAAGTATAGGGATATAGTATAATAGTAAGATATAATATGTATAGGTATAATAGGAAAAACGAGTATACCGAGTATGTGATAGATAAGCTAGCCCGGTGTAAGATCAGTACTGGTAAGCATGAGTTATGAGGACCCAGTAAGACACTTGAGCGTGAGTAGTTAAACAGCGTAAAAAGCTCATGGGCGGAATAATATATAGATTCGAGCTGGAAAAATTATAGGGCGAGACCCAAAGGCACACACCAGTCATACCTACCTCTCAAGCAGCCAACAGTGCAAACATTCGGCTATTGCCGAATATCCGCTGATAATAACTGCCAAATATTTTTAATTCATCCTGTGTGAGTCTTCTTTTATCCCAGTTTTCTGTTTCCACTGCCACCCATCGTGAGTTGTGTTTACAGGTGTGAGTCAGTACCCACGATTTCTAATACCTCTAATGTAAAACCGATCGAAGACCTCTCACACTAGCATGCCTGCTTCACCCATCCTGGAATAACGCACAAAACCGATGACACCACCTTCCTTCATGTTGCTACACTGGATAAACTCTGCGACAGAAGAATATGATATGCGGCACGTAAAGTAAGCTAGATCCTCCATACAGATCTTGTATTTAACTCATGTATATTTGATCGTAATCCAATACTATTTGAGATTACAATCACTTTTGTGTGTAAATATAAATAAGTAATTGCGCGTTTAAGCCTCCTAAAACCCACATTGCAACCCATATCCCACCATTCGAGGTACCGTTTGTGATGTGCGACACCAAGAAAATTACTTCGACTTCTTTCAACCCTCTATTCAAAGTATTCTTCATTCTCAAGCAACTGTCCAATCTCTCTCTCGTGCCATCCCTACTCGTCGGAACTCGTGTTGCTGAGTGGTACGGGGTACAATAACGGAAGACCCCTCACTAAACTGATTAGAATATGTACTTATGTCGTGAAAGATGGTACACCAGCAGAACCTTCACGCGGGCCAAACCTGGGCAGTAATATTAAAGGGTATATATACTAGGATAGTCGCACCTTGAGTATGTGAGTAGGGAGTGATAGAGGGAACGTTAATGATAGTATGGAAGGTAGAGTAGTGAGCCGTCACACAACAGGTAGGATAGGTAAGCGCTAGGATATATAATTAATACTCGCATACACACTTATTTGCTAACGAAGGTGAGCTACACTCCCGAGGTAATGGTTAACCTGTTGAAGCGATCGGATACAAGCTGCGTTTAAAGCCACAAAGGATCATCTGTGACAAACAAACTAACGAATCTTGACAGTATGCAACCCAGCAGTGCGAAGCACTGACCTTTTAGATACTATCGCGAATCGCCGTTAAAACCGTGCTAGCACGAACGAACTTCACAGCAGCCACACAATGAGGTTAGACTAGCATATGGTGAGTAAACAGAATAAGGAACGTCGATAACAGCCAGATTAAAAGATCGTAGGCATATACGAGTTTTTCTGAGTAAAGTGAAACAATGTCGAGTTACTCCATATGAGGAGTGTGTCAGCTTGAGTTGAGGAAGGATACCGCTAGGGCTCGGATCCGCCCTATATATACAGATATAGGGGTTAGATATGTACGAAGTATAGTAAGTATTAGGATAGTATATAAATAGGTATATAGTAGATTTTATACTAGTAATAATATATATACTATGTATATAGTATATATCATAGTATATATATATAGTATAATATAGTAATAGTAATAGTAGATAATACCGAGTTAGCCGGCTAAGCCTAGAGGAGATATATGGCGACGTGATAAAATATAAAAAGTCATATACTATAAAAATAGTAATACTATGAAAAAAGAATAAGAAAGACCTGAAACAGAAGGGTACCAGATACTAGAGTATTGAGAGTGAGATAATATTAGAGGTAACATAGGGCGTAATAAACGTAGTACCCTACAACTAGAGTACGAAAACAGCGAAGCTATAGAAAAGCATAGTAGTGAGAGGATAAAAAATAATAATAATAGGGAAATAAGAAGAAAATAAAGGAAAATAATATGGTATAATAAGGGTATACCAAATAAGTGGTCAACGTCACACATGTAAGAGATCTCACAGTTACCCATTTGTATATATCACATTCTTTGGTTAGATTAAAGTTTATAACTCATTACCTAGAATAGTTTTCTTTCCATAATTATGCAGTAAAAATAAATTGGAGTATGAAAAGCCACAGCCATGAAAATGTTACTACATTAACAGTATATTTAGGGTAATGATTATACTTATAAGTTAATCCTAGTACTAATACAAGTCAGATAATACACTAACTGGATCAATATTCATCTGTCCCAAACGCGTGCGTGTGATAATGGTCCTAGTATCCCCCAAACAGCTTATTATCGAAGACACTTTCACAATCATTAATATCACCAAGAGTAACACCACGCATAAACACACACAAATACATAATAAAAAAAAAAAAAAATATTCTCAAACTTAACAATTATAGCATACAGCAGAAAAGGATAATATAATTTATGTGAGATTACCTATGTTATAATAATGATAGATTAAGGAAATGTATATAAATATAAATAAAATATAAAAATAAAATTGTATAATATATTATAAATGATTAGGAAGCCTATTTAGAGACCTTTATTTGGGTTACTCGTTAAAAAATAGACTTTCTAATAAATTTATTGCATTTTATTTAACTTAAAGAATCCTACTCAAGGTTAATTAACCGCTCACCTCTCGATGGCAGGAAGTCAGGGGTTCTCTTTCGGTTCCTCCGGTAGATAATAATACGGTAGGGTTAAGGTATAATTTTACCCCCCCTCCGGGGGGTCTCCGGAACCTCCCGCTTTATTATAATTGGGTATTGTCATCGGGGTTACCTCCTCCTCTCACCCTACGGGTAGTGATTGGAAAGTTTCCCCCCTGGTGGTTCCGTTGGCTCTCGGAGCCTCCTACATTATGCTCCTTATAAAACCGTATAAAATTTTTATTATATAATACTAATATATTGATAAATATTGTTAGTACCAAAAATAAAATATGGAAAATAGCAGGAAACACTGTGCTTATGAACATTCTTAAAAAGGACATCAATCGAAAAATTTCGATCCAAGGCTATAGTGCGGCGAAAATGTATATGATATAGAATATATTGTCGGAGTACAGTACCCAAAGTCAAAGGTATCACATAGTTACAACTAAGATACTCAGTACCCTATGATTACAATTAATATAAATATAGCTCGATATAATATAAAACCAACCTATAATATATATAAAATATTATATGATAATATATATTAAGATAAATAAATATATGAAGATATATAAATAAATATATATATATGATAATATAGTATATATAGATATAAATTAAGATTAGGTATATAAGAAATAAATATATTATATATATAAAAATTATAAATTATTATAATAATATATAATAATATTTATATAATAATAATATATATAATAAATATATATAATATAAATAATATATAATATATATATATAAATAATTATTATAATAATATTAATATATAATAAATATATATAATATAACTGTATATAAATATACAGACACAAAATATATAATTTCTCTATTTATTATTATTTTAGTTATATATTACAAATAATAAAAAGGTAATATATCTACCTAAATTAATATAGTCATACTTTTAAATCCATTCCTGGTGTACGGCCTGAACAATAATATTACTAGACCCAAATCACCCTATTATTATAATATATATTAATAAATATAATAAATAATAAAAATATTAAATAGATATAATATTATATTAAATATATATATATAATCCATACTCATAACATCATATTAAAAACACATTAGTTGAATTACAATGTGTTAATTTCATGCAATTATCATGTTTAATTAAATATATTGAAACTTTATTAAAATGCAGGCCTAGGTCGTGGGTGATAATCATAGTCCTTTTTTACACTCGTAGGATCTCAGCAGAACAACGCACTAGATGCCATTGATATTACCGTGATCTATTCAACATTTACTCGGAGGCCCTTATCCCAATACCCTATAAATAATTAGTATATTATAGATATGAGATAGATTATATATATTATAATATAAATATAATGTATATAGAGGAGAGAGAGAGATATGAGATAGGAGATAAATATAGAAAAATATAATATATAATAATATATCCTCCCTAAAAACCACTAATACTAACTATGAACTACAAATGCCCTGAAATTTTCATGCTAATCAGATGATCAAAAAAAGAGTAACCTTTAAGAGCGCAATCAAGTCTCCATAAATATAAGATAATTGAATTAACGCGCAAATATAATAATATAATATATTATATATATAATATAATAATATAATATTTATATATATAGTAAATAAATAATATGAATAATAAATATATATTATATATATAAGTAAATATATATATATATATATATTATAATATAATATAAATTAATATAATAATAAATATAAATAAAAATTATATTAATATATTATCTATTATTATATATATATAAAACTATATACTATTAATATATATAAATATATAATATTATAAGTATATATAAGTATATAATTTATATATATTATATAATATATGCTATTTAAAATATATATATATATATATATATATATATATATATATATATATATATATATATATATATATATATATATATATATATATATATATATAAATAATATATAATATAATTAAACACGGTATTACAAAAGTTTCACTTTTGTAACTGATACAGAGAAATGGTTTGAATATCGATGGAGGTAATGGGACGAAACACTGAACACTTAAAAGGTACTAACCTAACTTTTCATCACAGACGAGAATATCTGTTGTAGTGGTATAGAAGGATTCGATGTTTGAGGAAGGTACTTCTTACAGATTAGATAAAGGGTTGAAATTATGTATACTTTTATGATCAGGTATAATTCATTGTAACCGAAGGCACGTATTATAGTGATACAGATGACTTGATATCTATTGGAGCAATTTTCTTAGGGAGTTAGTGTCATAGAGTTCCCTCTACAATGATCCATCTCTATTTAAGCACATAACCTATTTACTTATTTGTATTTTAATTAAGGTAGGAGATATTGCATTGTTCTTTAATCTTGTTATCCAGCATGATGGTTATATCACCCTTATGCCCAAGAGTTTTTAACTGATACAAGCACTTGGGAATGATATCACACAGCCAATATATATATATATATATATATATATATATATATATATATAATATATATATATATAATTATTAATATAATATATATACTATATATATATATATATAATATATATATATTGCACATAAGAATACAGAATAACTATATTCGATGATGATTCCTGTTGGAACAGGAAGTCTCCTAGACATTCGTAAAGGTATTCAAATGGTATACAAAGAATACGAGTCCATCACATGTTATGTTAGGTATTGAATTTCACCTAACCACTAGCTATCATCTATTTTGAACTAAATTATTAACTCTTCTGTAATATGACTCAACATATTATCATGAATCCTATAACTTTTTAATTACTGTCTCTCTCTCTCCTCTCTCTCCTCTCTCTCTCTCCTCTCTCTTGTTCTCTTCTCTTCTTCTCTCTCTCTCCTCTCTCTCTCTTCTCTTCTCTCTCTCCTCTTCTACTCTCTCTCTCTCTCTCTCTCTCTTTTCTCGGAAATATTTTATTATTAATTTATTATTATTATTATTATTATTATTATTATTATATTAATTATTTAATTATTATTATTATTATTATTAATATATTAATTACTAATGATGAATATTTTTCTTCTCTAATTGTATCGGTACTATCAGATGTTTTGTTTTCACTTCCAAAAGTAGTCATACTCATTCACATATACATCACACATCACTCACACGCACATCCACTAGAATAATATTCATGCATACAGTCAGTTCTCACTATACCCATCCATAAATTATTTATTACTTAGAGGTCATGAATATAGATCATCATAACGGACAAATAGAGGGGGTAAATTAAATATTAAATATATATAATATATATATATATAAAAATATGATTAGAGGACCTATATAATAAGCTATATAATAGAATATAAAATGAGGTTTGTAGTGTGGTAGAGGAGCAGGAGGGGTCGAGAGGGGGGATGAGAGGTATTGTCTGAAATGAGGCATGAGAGTGAAAGAGATCAGACAAAAAGTGAGGCAAGATATGTGGAGACTTAACACCGTCACAGATCAAAGATTATCGAGAGACGGATCTGTATGCTATCCGCCGTGTTGTATCGTTCGAAGGCGGCAAGCAGTATACCATTTTCGCAAGCAGCCGTCATCCCTGACAGTATATCTAATAGGAAACAAACCCACTCATATTGACATTTTTGCAACAGTAGAAATTTCTCTGGAACGAACGCTCAACCAAAAAAACCACATCGCGAAACCTATTACAAAGTAAACATTGTCTCTAAATCTGAAACACTTTTGAGATTATATATAATCAAAACAATTAATTAAATATTGCACAATTCTAGTTATCGTCGACTATTTATCCATGAGGAACTATGACCTCTCGGGATATAATATATGTCGCAGGCAGTTCTTAGAGCAAGAATTAATGAAAGGAGCGTAACGTATATCGTATATCTAATTCCCCTCATAGACCTTCTGTTAGAGTATGTTTCTTTTATGATTAATTGTAAAACAACAGTTCACTTGAATCTCATTTTTCAATAATTTCCTTATTATATCACCATTTTTATGTCATGGATCTATTTTACTCTCCTATCACACTTACGCTCTCCACTTATCTATGAGTCTTTTGATTTTAAAAATCAACTGTGGTCGCATAAGGTTTAAAAGTTGTTCACTGCAAACGCAGTCTCTTCTTATTTCTCTTTGCTAAACTTGAAAGAAGAAATCTTTTTCATTCAATCCTCAAAACTCAACTCTCCTATCTTTTAAACTTTAACTTCACATAATAAATTACCATACATTCAAATCTTTTAATATAAGTTTTTTGCTTTGTTTCATCTTACGAGTATAATCCATATTGCTCCTCTCTAAATAAAATTAACCTGATTATTTCAATAAATAATTTCCCTTAAACTATAAAATACCAAACCCCACAAACACCACATTAAATATAAAATTATATTTAAAGCAACATAAATTACAATATTATATTATCAAAAATTACTAATGTAAATATATAGAAACTTTAAGGAAAAAAAGTAATTATAATAAAAAGAAAATATCTTAAAATAACCATTCAAAAAAATATCTACACATTTGAGTAAAAGCATGTAAGAAGTAGTCTTGTGAGATGTTACAAAATATTCAAAATGAACTGAGAGGAATAGAAGAAGAAAGAATATAGGTTATGAAGTAAAAAGACAGATAAAAAAATAACATTTTATTATATTAAGGTTTGCTATAAAATAATAAAAAAATAAAAGTAACTGTCCTGATAAAGGAAACCAAGAACCATCAAAACACACAACATAAAATAGCTAAAAAAACACAAGAAAAAAAAAAAAAAAAAAACCAAAAAAAATAAAAAAAGATAAAAAGAAAGAAAGAAAATAAAAAAAGACAACGACAAAAAAAGAAAAAGAACCAGAAAAAGACGAACACAACAAACAACAAAAAGAAACAAAAAAAAACCAACAAAAAATAGATGGACACAAGACAACATGGAAAACAGCACAGAAGAATCAATAACGACAGTGAAAATTATAACAAGAAGAAATAAGAAAAGAAAAAAAGATCAAGAGAAGAAAAAAAGAAAGAAAAACCAAGGAACAAAAGAAAAGAAGGTGTAACATCTGGAGTCGTGGGTGAGTAGAGAGCGAGGTTAGGGTCAGAGTTCACAACAATTGATATTGTAAGAGTAAATGATGAGATAGTAAAAAGGTTAGGTAGAGATAGCTCTGTGATATCATTGGTCCTCACAGCATACATTGAGCTGCGGATACTCTTTCTCTTTGGAGTCTGTCATAGCTCTAGGATTCAGAGCGTCTCTATAGTCTTATATTAGGGAATTCACCAGCATTCTTGGACTACTTTTCGTCAGTAGCTCTAGTAGGATCTGAGGTTGGTTTTACGATGTTCTACTGATTCATATTACGTAGATCGACCGTTATATAAATAGCTTTTGAATCATACATGTGTGGTGATAATGTATGATCGCTCAGAATGCTGATGATTGACATGTTCATTAGTGTATTGACGAATATTAAATTGTCGGGAAACTAGATATATATCCAAAATTGAGATAACTTCCTACCATACTCCGATTTGATATGGCGTTCAGAAGTGGATGACTACTAATACACTGAAAGTGCGGTGACGTTATGACATCTTTTATATGAGCTGCTCATAAAATAGGATTATTCCTGTTTCTATATAGCGTCTCTTAACTAGAGACTGACTAATTTCTATTAGTTACAAATACGCATTTTTGCTTATAAATACAGAGACTCACACTAAGATAAAATTTTGAATAAGTACGCCAGACAATGTATTTGTGTCTCTAATTTTATTTTATACAAGTTTATACATATTACATTATTATGTGTGTTAATTTTTTAATTAATTTCATTATATTTTATTATTATGAATATATATTACTTAATATATATTAATTCATTATATACATTTGCATTGAATGTTTATATTATTTAATTTGAAAATTTCCATTTGGTATATATTAATTTATGTATTTATTTAACATTTGTTTATGTGTTAATTTTATTTACTTTTATATTATTCTATTATTAATTTTTTTAAATTTATTTATTTTACATTTGTTATTTAGTTTAATGTATTTAATTTTATAATTATTTATTATATTTTAAATTTTTTTTTTTTTTTTTTTAATTTAAAATCTTTTTTTAAATAATTTTTATATAAGATTAAAAAATTATTGCATTATAGAATCTAAGGGACCTAAGAGGACGAGGCAGTAAAAGCAATCTAGCGCAACTCTCCCCTCCCACTTCCCCATACTCTTGCGAAACGACTTACGTCTCTTAGGTTATTAAACAAATGTTTTATTTTGGTGCAAGATGTGGATGTAGTAAAGCAAAATAGCGTAGTCCCTCCCTACCGACCCATACCTCTTGGCGGAAATGGACTACGTCCTTAATTTATTTTAAAACATGTATTTTACATACCATAGAGCAGTAAAGCAATAAAAAACAGTAGTGTGATCAGTCCCTAAGGGATTCCTATTGGATCACTCCACTCTGTTATGTTTATTGTATTTACTTACTTCAAGTATATGTCGTAGCTCATTGTAAAAAGAACATAAATATATATAATATATTATATATAAATTATATATATATAATAAAATATATATAATATAAAAGTTAATATATATATATATAATATAACATTAATCAATATATACTAAATAAAATATTAGAATACAGATATTGATTCAGATTTAAGCTGTGAGATGTCCAGGCAATGGATGCCCAAGCGTAGTGCATCTCCTTTCTACCTATCTCCTTCCTCTGATTAAATATATCATGTTATATCAAACATTCTTCCGAACGAATCGATCCCTGAGAACGAATACTTCCGGATCCTCTCCGCTATAATAGTTATAACTTTTAGCATTCACCAGTATTAGTCAGTGGTAATAGTATAGCAGTTCAGTCAGTAGTAATAGTATTCAGCCCGAGTACAACCGCTTCTTCTCTCAGCTACTCCAGCTCGCATAGCTCGACCGATAGTGAGTAGGTAGTAAGTATATTGGTAGTGGTCATTCTATACTATACCGATGTTATTCGTGTATGTCTGTACCTATACTCATGAGCTACTCCCCAATCTCTTTCCTTATATAATACGTGTGATCATTAACTTACCGCTAACCTATATCTTTGTTACACCTATCAAGTCTATACCTTTGAATTAAATTTTTTAAAGAGATATTCTCTCGTCATTCAGAGCCTACTATAATCAAAATCCTTCATCACTCTCTTGATCATTCCTTTCTTCCAGAAGATGTCCATTTGCTCATTGTAACCACAACCCCGATTCCTGATCTAGTCTTTATAGCTATCGGCTGCCACTGCATCTATTACATATTGTGTTTGTTAATATCTATTATTAATAAGACGCTTTCTCTTACCGCCTTAGGTAGAAAACTTCCAGTATATTGCTCTCTCAGTGCAAACTTTGATATATTAATTGTTTGCTGAATATTACAATAGTTGCTCATGTATATAACTTTCTAATTGAACTATTAGTTTTCGCCTATTCTAATCTCTCAAGAGAGGCCTTTTGTTCAGGCTCGGGCTCCTCTACACCGGCGCACGCTGGCGTATGTTGTTTATATGTCGTGATATCTCGTCTCTTGTGTGGCGTCTGGTGTTTGTCGTGCGCGTGATAGTGTTATCATGCTGTGCCTCTTGAAATCAATGTTAACCACTACTACTACTCTACGCAATATCACCTCTCCCTCCATTACTCATTTGTCTATCTTCAGTATGGGGTACTCTGCCACATAGGGTCGCGGTTATCACTGAGTCGTATGCCTACTGTGTTTGCTGTGTCCTGCTCATATCCTGTGTCCTTGCTCTTCCGCATAAAGTTTACTACTCCATGGACTTTACATCTGTTCCGACTCATCTGTAGTCTCTAGGTCTGCTTTCCATAGCCATGCTCACAGCCCTCTCCCTCCTTTTTCTCTAAATTTACCACTCTTCAGCCTATACTCCTTCTTAGCTCCAGGACGCTGTCGAATAGCACTCACTGTTGTGTGGTCTGTCAGAAGTGCTAGTCACCGTTCTCGCTTAAGAATTCTTGACTATATATCCACCGTGTAAAGCCTTCTAGTTCAACTAACATCATATTAAGAACAATAACAATCTGCCAAATCAAATAAATATACAAAAAATATTATAAGCATGACGGAACTCGCTTCCCATGATATTGTACATATTAGGGAATAATAAAGGTCTTTACCCTCTACAATCACACTATGTCCTTAGATGCATGCTTTAATTATTCCTGTTCCTTTTGATGCTTACCTGAACATTCATACTAAGTCGTGTTGAAATATATCTCTAGAAAACATACTGCAAGTGGTCCAACTCATGACATTTGTATACACCTCTCGTTGCATGTTGTGTATCTTACGCTATAACCTCTAATCCCACCGATCTCCATCCTCTAAGGGCTAGCGAATCTTAGAAAGTGTCTTCTCTCTCTGCATCTACTAGTAAAAAAGCACATTATAGACTCGTGTTTAGATTTACTTGGATCTGCTAATACCTTTAATTTCTATAAAACGTTGATTCTCAAGAGAACAAGAGATCCGGTCGTTCATTCGTTTCTTTCTATATACTCAGCGCTCAGAACGAAACTCTCTCATTCCTCCCCACACGGGTGCTAAGATAGAGCTCTTATTACCATTCGTCAGGAATTCCTCTTTCTAGATTATTTCTAAATTTTTGCTCACAGTGGTCCATATTAAACGACTATAAGCCACAAAATGAGGATGTATGTTGTATGTGTAATGTTTCGTTTTATGTTACTACTCCATGATCTGTATATGCGTGAACATTAATCTCTTTTAATAGGAAATACATTATGATTGAATGAAACTTTCTCACTACTCAAACTGTTACATATTAGATATACTGTTTTGCGACTCTCGTTCCAACACCCTATTAGAATCAATTTCAGTATTATTCTTTCGGATATACTTTCTTCTTACTTAATTGGCTCTTCTAATTTTGTTAACTTGCAAGTTGCCAGTGGTATCCCATACTTTCGCCCATGTCCCCTTGAGCCGTTCTCTCATCTTCTCTCAGACCACTATCTCAAACTCATCTATCCTCCATGGTGATAATTACTTCACTCTTCTCCCTTCCTACTTACTACCTGCTCCCTAATCCTTATCTAACAATCATTCTTAAACTCACTCTCCCTCACTCTCCACTAAGTTCGCAAATTCAGAGTTTCACATTATAAGACACTTTTTCTTGAAGTATTCCGTCCGTCTTTCCTGATTTATGTCTTGTATATAGAACGTCTCGATCCAGAATATCCCTTGTGTGGCATTATCCTATGATTTCGGGTTACTACGCGGTATCTCATCCTCACTTCGGTATTAATGATCTTTGCAATAGCGTTTTGTAGTGTAGTCTAAAAATCATCTTCCTCTAATTGTCTAGCTGCTCCCTACTATTATACCTCATCTTTGATCTTTTCCGAGCCATCTCTTTTTTCACACTATGCTTTCTATCATATCTCCTCCTGTGCTTCACTCATCTTTCCCCACATAGAGCCCTAGTCTTATATATTTTAACTCCTTCTCATTATACTTTTAACCTACTTTATTTCACTCCTCCAGCTACTTCAGTCCTAACTCACCTCTGAGTGTTAGTTCATTTTGTTTTTATCTCTCGTCCTTATCTATCACACCTCCATTCTTTAACCTAAGGGCCCCTTTTCTACTGCCTCCTTCGTTACGTTTTCTTGTAATTCTCCCCATTCTCTCCTTACTCCTCTTCTAATTTGTTAGATCCTAGGCTTTTAATTTTTCAATATTTCCCTTTTATCCTGTTTATTACTCCTGCGTACCCACCCTAACATATTCTCTTTCTCTTTATTTTGATATCTATTTT
Organism: Trachelipus rathkii; assembly: GCA_015478945.1. NCBI lineage: Eukaryota > Metazoa > Arthropoda > Malacostraca > Isopoda > Trachelipodidae > Trachelipus > Trachelipus rathkii. Next base: position 27,187 of record JABUQX010108807.1, on the reverse strand, counting down.
CATGTCTTACTAACTCCATCTCACAGCGTACTATCATGTACTCATACTCACTAATACATTATACTTAATATGAATCGATTACTACATTGTTTACTCCTAGTATCTATATACCTAGTTGATACTTCACATATTCATTTATAATAAACCTTAATTTAATCAGACGATTATTAAGGGGAAAGTCATGTGATATAAAGGTCTTCTTGATCGGAATTCTTCTGGTGTATGGTGACATGTTTGTATCTCATCTGCATCTTTGTTGGGAATACTATGTGAGTCCCTCTGTTGGAAATAAAACCACACTCCAATGTATTCTTCATTTCCCTTTCGTTTAAAAAAGAAAATACTTTATCTTAAACCCGAATCTCTCCTGTGTACAATGTTCCTATCTCCGCAGCTCCTCTCACATCACTTCTGCTCCTCTACGTGCAATTTCCGACTCAATCTCCTCGAATATATTATTCAACAATAACTCCTCCCTGTTAATCCGTCCTCCCACTACTGAGTTTCTACTATCACATTTCCATATACTGTACTCTCTTGTCTCTCAATTCTTTATTGTGGATAAATATATATATATAAGAATATATATAAATTAATATATATATTAATAATATAATATAATATATAATATATAATATATATAATAATAATATATATATATATTAATATTATATATAATAATATATAATATATATATATAATATTAATTAATAATTAATATATATTAATATTAACGGTGATTTCATAAAACCTCTTTAGCGCCGTCACATACTCGGAGGTGTGATATCGGGGATTCCCAAGTGCCTGATATTGAGAGGCTACAAGCTAAACAAGAACTACATTGGATAGGAAAAAATATGGTGTTTAATTGGTTTAAAACACTAACCATGATGATGTGTATGGACTCTGACAAGACTTAAAGGCGTATTTTCAAAACGCATTACATGCGAGCGATGATATGCTTCCAGTGGACCTTAATTAAAAAATCCCACACGTTATAGATAGATGTTTGTTTAAGACGGAACGTCTGTTAATCTCGGTGTAATCTGAAATGAGAGGAATGGATTCTGGATTGTGGAGTTTTCTGAGAATGTTATGATACTGTGCCTAGTGACTGATCGGCGCTTAACACTCTCTGTGTTTATCAAATTCACAGGAGAGTGTGATTAGGATCCATTAGACTATGAGTCATCTGCTATCACTATAATACGTGACTTCGGTAACAATAAGGATATTTGTTAAACAACGTAGGGTGGTATATGACGCAGCTCTGGAAATGGTGTAATAAGCTTAACAATGGGCTGCGTGATCTATAGTATTATAGCCATCATATATTTAGGGGCGAATAAAATATTATTAGGCGTGAGTATCTTTCTATAACATGTATCTGTCTGCCATAGACCTTGACTAAGCATATTCGTTTTCAACCAATCAATGCTTGAGTTTCTCTCTCATATACCCACTACTACCGGAGAATACATGATCCGAATTACATACAGTACTGTAGCTCCGACGTCATCTGAGTTTTCTTAGTGAACCTTAAGTGAATCAAGAATCACGCTGCTCCTCTCTCGAATATTTATCGCCCTTTACATACTCGAGGTATTTACTCTGCTTCTTAAGCCATCTCTTGTAACCGGTTACCAACTTTGTGAATCTGAATTGGTATTATCAACAACACTCCATAAATATCCCAAATATAAGTATATATAAAATAATATATATTATAGTAGTATATAAAAATATATATATATATATATGTGTGTGTGTGTGGTGTGTGTGCGCGTGTAATCGTAATTATCAAATAACCGATTCTCCTTTAATACCGAATCATCGCATTGTTGCCAGTATATAGTATATATATATATATATTATATATATATAATATAATATATATATATATATAGGTTATCGGGTGGACATCTTACAGGGCCACGCAAACTAATGAGGCTATCCCCTCTTATCCCTAATCCATTTGTCCACTGTATTAAACTCGTTCATGATGCGCCTTGTAATCTTGATGTGAGTACTGAAAGTTCGGCCTAGTATGATATAAGCGCCATACTAATATTGTGTAACGCGATGGTCCTGTCGGGGGTCGGCGCAAGGTAAGGCCTCGAATATGGTCATCACGTTGGATAGGGTACATGAGGCGAAAAGGTCATGATTGTCTTGGAGTGTGCAGTTACACAGGTCCATCTCAAAATACTGGTGTAGGCGAAATCATGGGCTACCGTGTTGTCCAGTCCAGAGTAAGTGCCCCCAGAGAGAATTCCCACCCCTCAGGGAGTGTTTACGTAAAATTTCGCTTAACTCGATGGTAAAAAAAAATGAAGACGAGTATTGCTATTCAGGTATTTCGATACTGCCGTCCCATCATATGTGGGTCTGTGTTCGCATATCTTTTTAGTGAAGTGACCTAAATGTCTACGTTATATGATTAAATAGTTCGTAACTTGCCTACATTCATGACCTCCAACGTAAACACAATGGTTTACATGTGCAGGAATTATAGTGTCAGTGCAATGCATTATCCGAAATTTGCTCGGCGTAATTGCGACTAGCTGATGTTCGAACCTACTATACTTCAGTAATATTTAGCTCAGCTATGCCTTTACAGAAACTGCATTCGTATGAATTATACGCAATATTATATTGTACTTTATCTGTAGGTGGTATGATTGTAGAATTTATTTTGTCTAAATTTAGCTATGATATAGTAATAATATACAACTACATAGCATGGGCTTAAATTTATATAGGATATGCAGGTACTATAGTTAGCGTAGTAGTTTTCAGTACGAGTAGCTTAACTTACTTATACATAGACCTCTTTCAATAACGCGGAGTTACCTCGTTATAATCATACTGCCGGTTCTTATCTACTCTCATATAGCACCGGGTAGTGAGACATAAGGGTCCATTTATATTCATCGAAGTAGGTACATACTAGATTAAAGTAGTGAGTGTGATAATAAGCAAACATTATAAGCATAGTTGTATAGTTTATAGGTGATAGCTCGATTTATATCTGTTGATGGTGAATAATATAATACCGTACCCCTCACTGGAGTATTTATATGAGGTACGCTACTTATTTCAGGTGCCAATTTCTGATCGCTCGCTAACTTATATATAAATATAACTAATATATTATTAATTATCATATATCAGTTACTCTCAGTAGTTTATAATCTATCGTGAGGGAATAAGATAGTATGTATAGTGATCTCCTAATTAAACGTTATAATCTCGTAATTGACTCACTTAACACTGTACTGAATCACCTATATGAACTTGAGGCTAAATAGTAGTATAAATATAATAGCGTATTGCCACGTAGTGATTTTATTATCATACTGAATAATGTATGATAGTTTAAGTAGCGTATTATATCAACACAATGTTAACGGTCACACTACTATGATGTCACTCATAATATAACAGCTATTAAATAAATTGAGTTAAACTCCTATAATAATTATCGGTATCTGATATAATACTCTTTTAATAACCATGCGATCAGCTCACACATAAATCAATATTAAAACTTAGTGATTACCTCACAATTATACTAGTCTACGTTATATTTTATATAAATAACGAAGTATACTCATATATGCAATGCAATATCATTATAAGGTAGTTATAATTTAACAATAATAATGATTATTATCCAACGTTTAATATCTAGTTTTGTCTTCATTATTATATACATAGACCATCGTAGTTTTTAGTCGCAGATGGTTATATGAATCACCCTGTATACTCTTAGTATAATATATATCTTTGGTAAAATGTATCGGGATATATTCAGTTATTATAATCTCGATTTATTTTTCAGTAATACTAATCTAATAGATAAAAATATTATCTATATATATATAGCCGTATATCTCAGTATAAACTCGTAATTATACAATATATACTATTCGATCTCAGATATTAATGTAATATCTCCTGATATACATATTTCGAAATATCATATTATTCTGATTAAAGATATTGTATATATTTATATAGTTATATATAACTTTATTACATAGAAGTTAATATTATAGTATATTTATATAATTAATACCGTAAAAATAATATTTATAGTTATATATATTATTATAATATTATATATATTAATATATTAAATATATATTTATATATATTATATATATTAATTTAATTATTATAGAATATATATAATATATATATATAATTATATAATATATATAGTATAATTATAATATATATATTAAATATATTATATTAATAATATATTATATTTATTATAATATAAGTATATAAATATATAACAATAATATAACATTTTCTTAATTATGCTCTTAGAAATTTCGATTTAGATTAGCTATAACATTACATAATTAATATATTTATATTATATATTAATATATATTATATTATAAATATGATAATAATATATTATATTATAAATTATAATATTATTTATATAATAATATAATTATTAATATTATTATTATATAATAGTTATTAATATATATATATATATTATAGGTTGTACCAGATTTCCCTAAGTACCGAAATTAAGAATTTGTTTCCTCTTCTTGAAAGGTATCTCTATAACTATTTCATTTCTTATCATGTGAAGAAAGGGCTTAAATAATGGGTGACACAAGTGAATGAGGCTATAAGAAATGAAGAAATGGTGAAAGAAGTTTTGATAAAAATACCGTATTGGTTTCGTCCTAATAGAATTAAAGCTTTCTGTAATAACCTAATAATACATAAACTCAATGTATGTGATATATCTAATAAATATATTGATTGTATAATAGAGTAAAATGTAGATAGAATCAGATAAATAACGTTTTTAAGAAATAATGGTGAGAATTAGAAAAAAATTACAAAACAACCTAATTATCGTTCAATGTTGATAGAACGCAAATTTTTACAATTTTTATTTATTTTTAATTTATTCAATTATATATATATATATTTATAATATATATAATACGTTTACATTATAATACAATTACATATATTCAAATCGAAGGGTTTGGGATTCATATTACATATAATAATTATTAAATCATTTATTTTAAGCTTAACTCATACATTAACTCTAGGATGCTCAATAACATAAAAAATTCAATATTAATTTTTTTTTACCTATAGCTACGTTATTTTTAATAAGTTGATCATTTTGTTGTAGTTTAATAATTTAGTACTAGAGATTCTTTGATGATAATCATATTATTATTTAAAATGCATAAATAGTGTTTGAGCCCTTTTCTAAGATTAATATAAAATGGTTCGTATCTCTCACCTAATGGGAATATCTAGACAATCCACTATTTGATCCTAGATTTATTGATCATAAATTTCATCTGCGTATCCATATTGTCCTTTTTCAATCCATCGATTTCACGGCCATAAAAACCTTACTTTCGATAATTGGTTAGAATTCGATCTAACCAGGTGTATTTTTAAGAGTCTAAAGACGTCTTAGTTGCTCATGTAGGTTCTCCCTCAATGCGTGTAGTCTTCTCTCATATATTACTTCATTTTTAATATATTTAAAGTTAAGAGGGGTTCATAATAAAGTTCAATATTTATCACCCAAATTGATATAATTCTATTATCTAACAGATTCTAGACATAAACCTCTTATATATGTGATGGTTAGATAAATATTATTTTCCTTCTCCTTGAGTTAAAGCAATATATAATACCATACACTTAGTATTTGAGAAGTATAAAAAATATAATCATATTTGCTCATTACATTAATATTATTTTGTTATCAACTTCTAGTATTAGTAAAAGTCAAAACCAATGCTATCTATACCTATCTCAAATCTTCTCTGTCACCAGTATCCAACAATATCCGATATTATTGTTACAATAAATAATTAATATACTTATATTAATTACCTCAAAGTGAGTTGAAATTGCCATTTAAAATCATTATTTATCTTTACATAAATATTTTAGTATTATGCCACTTCAATAATACTATTCAGAATAATAGGTATTTAATAAGTTCATAAATTGAGTCTAAATCTTTGTGCAAAAATCAATATTGCTATCATATCATATAGAAAATACTATTATAGAAATCCTAACTTTCTTATATCTTCTTAAAATATCAAATATCATTAAATAAGAATAATATAAGATATGGATTAAACCCATACTATATAAACTCTCATGAGATATAACTAACCACTTATTACAGCATCCGTGTATATGTAATTAAAACTAGGTTACCATTATAATGAAGGGTACCATCTATATTTAATATATATAATAATATATATATATAAATATTTATATATTATATATATATTATATATATTAATATATATAGCTATTAGGACGTGTGTAGAAGAATGACGAATTAATTTGAATCGAACTTGAAACCGCAGGTCATATAAATCCTTATATTGTTTCGCATCATGCTGATACTAATGCTGCTATTGTGGGAGAAGTGTTTTAAGTACCTAACTGCATAGATATTAATAAGGATACTAACTAAGAATACAAAATGGTAAATGTAATTATTCATTAAAAACGCTAATTAGTTCGAAAAGGTTGACTAATTAATATATAATATAACGATTCTTTAATAAAAGGATTACATGGAGGTGCAGTAGTTTTAGAAATGAAGCGACGAGAAATAAACAAGAAGTTGCGTACGGCTCGGTAGTGTGCATGCGATCGTGCGTGCGGTGCGCCTTTAACGTAATAAACGCTAGAAAAATCGACCCTAGAAACCCCACAGGTGGCAACCACGGAAAAGAACATATCACCGAAAGAATTTCGGCATTCGTTAGCTATTAAATCACTCGTGTATATTAGTATATTATTCACGAAATGTTTACGTATACTTTGACGCCGCATAGATTTTTATAATTAATTATATATTACTGTAATACTTGATCTTAATTTATATTTATTACATTATTATATAAGGTTTTTGGTAAGGGATTTAATTTACTTTAAAGTTTAAACCAGGAAAATATTAAACAATGAGAATATTAAAATTTATTCCCTTAGCGATGATATTAATATATACCTGTATTAATTAAAATAAAATCTAAACTATAAGGTAATTAAAATAAATATGAATCTACACCATTAGTTATCAAATTATAATATTAATAATATTATATATATATATTATAACTATTATTATTGTAATATTTCTATTAATATTAATATATATAATATGATTATATATATATATAGATATAATATAATATAAATGTTGCTGATATAGTAAGAGAAATTATAAAAACTAGAAATATATGAATATTATATTATATTGTAGTATAGATATATATATAGAAAGTATATAATAATTAATAATAGAATAAATTAATTAATAATAATAGGTGATATATATATATAAATATATAGATTATATCCAAAACATAATGTAATATAACATAATATAAAGTGATATACCAGTGAGGTAGTTAGGTAGGGTAGTAAAAGTAGGTAATATAATAATACTAATGTGTATGTGTGAAATTACGATGGGTGATATATATATATCTAGAGGATAAATACCCGTGAAAAAAAAAAAAATAAAATAAATAAATCCTATCATAATACCTACCAAATAGTACAGGGAAGGAATACATTCTTTGGGAATCCCCCCTAAAAAATGGCTTTTTTTGGGGAGGGGGAGCTCGAGGGGGTGCGGGGACATAGTATATATATATACATATATTATTTGTAAAGGTATTTTTACACTAGGTCATATAATAATTATATTATTAGGAGGTGACTTACGAGCTCACGGACTCAGGGATAACACTCAAGGGGCTAGGTAACTTATTTCTCAATTTTCACCCGTTAGTGAGTGAGGGGTACAGGAGACAATGCACTTCTTCCATCGACTCGGCGGACACCCATATTATTAAACCATCACGAGTACCGATAGGTTCCCTCGGTATAAGCCGAGAAGAACCCCGGACTTCCTGCTCAGTGCTGTGTGCTGGTCTCATATATGAGCTTTCCCTTGTGGAGTGGGTCGTTATTTCTTTACCAAACATTTGATTCTGTTTATATTGTATTTTCACTATTAAAATATAAATAAGAAGGAACTAGAAAAGTTAAGGAACTTCTTTACATCGCCTCGTTATAAAAATATATAATTATTGCATTCTCGGGTAGAACTGTAATTACTCAGAAATTTATAATATTTTCTCTAAATAGGTCAAAGATAAATAAACTCATATATTCATACTTTAACACACCTATCAATTAAAAACATTTATTATTTTTATATAATTATAAAAAACAGTGTAAAATTTCTTGTTCATATTTTTTTTATATATATACTGCATTATTATCTTTAAAATTACGCGGTTTAAACTTATTATTAATTTATTGGATCATAGTCTCCATTGATATTCTCAGCAAAAAGCCATAGTCCTTTTTATGCTACTAGTAGCCTATGCTCTCGTTTTGTGCGGATTAGACATTTTATACTCTCGTTAGATATGAAACCTGGCGATATTTATAAATTAATAACTCAGGAAAACGTTTATTTATGATTTTATTAATGATTTTCTCTCAAAGAATGCAATTTAATAAATATGAGATGTTATATTTGTTGACATATGCCATAATAATTAGTAGGCGGGAAAATGTTAAATATATATGTTTAATTAATAAATATAAAAAATATAATTTATTTTAATAATTACATAATTAATAATTATAAGTTAATATAAAACAATAATTATTTATAAAACAGTCATAAGTAAAACAATACAATATATTTATCTTCAAAAGAGCTACCTTGACATAAGACTACAGAGTGAAATAGGAAGTATATGTGCAAGATAATGCGAAAAAATATCGGCTCAACAAAATGTCAACAGAAAAGTTAGTTTTAATGAATATATGGAGTATATGAGTAAAAGCCTATTAGAGAAATTGTTATTACGTTACTCGTTTAAATAATTAGACTTCTCTTAGGTAAATTTTGTTTTTTGTTTTTTTAACTAAGAGGAATACCCCAAGGGTGATACCGGCACCGATGAGGAGTCGGGTCGTCTCGGCCTCCGGGAACTACGGGTATTTTTGGGTGTCGCGGGGGTTTTCCTCCGCCCCTCCCCTACGGGGTATGGAAAAACGTCCCCCTCGTGTCCCGTCGGCTCGAGCCCCCTTAAATTGCCCGTGTAATACCTTTACAATAATATATTATATATTATCATACTATGTCCCCCACCGGCTCAAGCTCCCCCCCCAAAAAAAGCCATTTAGGGGGGATTCCAAAAATGATTCCTTTTCCCTGTAGCTTATTGTAGTTTTGAGATTTTTTTTTTTTTTTGTCTTTACACTTTTCCTCGAAGAATTTTTAGCAGGATTCCCACGAGGAATTCCTTTTCCCGTAGCTATTGTATCGTTTTTGAGATATATATATATATATATATATATATATATATATATATATATATATATATAATATTATAGTATAATATATATATATATATATATATTTATATATATATATATATTATATATATACTATATATATATATAATATATATATAATATATATATATATATATATATTGACTATGGGTAGTTCAAAATACATTTTAAAGTGTTGCTTGTTTTTTTAAGAGGTATAAAATCCAAAAAACTTAAGCGGGATATTTTATATTCTCTTGTTTAAATTTTCCCTTCAAAATTTGGCTTGGAGTAAGTAAATGGATAAATAATACCTATATATTATAATATATATATATATATATATATATTATATATATAATTTATATAATTATATATATATACTATATATATATATATATATATATATATATATTATATAATATATATATATATATATATATATATATATATATATATATATATTATATATAATATTATAATAAATATATCTAATATATATAATAGAATATGGTATATCTATAGGTATATATTATATATGATATATATATATATATAAGACAATGTACTTCTTAATGACTAGTTTATTAAACCATCACGGGAGCTGATAAAAGTGGTGTTTCTCAATGGTTCTGTGATGGGTACAGTTCTTTTCTTAATTTAAAATAAATGATATTAATGAAGGAATAGAAAGTAGGATTTCTAAGTTTTCTGATGATGCTAAATTGGTTTTGCTAAAGTTTGACTTGACTTGAATAAACCTTTTGGCTAGTTTGAAGTGGCATACGAATATGAAGCAAAAAGTGTAAGGCACTTCACATTGGGAAATCAAATAAAGATTTGATTTATATTTTGACATAAATCGGAATTGGTTGGATAACTGGTGACAGAGAAAAGGATTTGAGATTGTTAGAGCATTGTTTGACTTTATAAATACGGGTAACAAATTTATTGAATTTTTAACTGTAATGTTGCTTACAGGAGGAAGGAAATAATAATTTTCAAGCCTCTATTAGTTATGCTAGAACGTTAATTGAATTTTTGTAGATAAATAGAAATTTGAACACCCTTACCTAAAAAGAAAGTACATTGAAATACTTGAGGGAGTACAACATAGAGCTGCAAAAATGATTTGTGATTTTGCAAGTAAGGTTTATGTGATGAGATTGAAGGAAATGGACATTTTTTTCAATGGAAAAGTGATTTTTTATAGGGGATATAATTCAGAGCTCAAATATTTTTTAATGTCTCAACTCTAAGTGAGAAGAGTAAGTTCTTCATAAAAGGCCATGAATAAAGAACTGGAGATCGCAATAGCTAAATAAAAAAATAATTGGATTTTTGTTTTGCCTCAGGTTAGGTAGGTTAGCGTAAAAATGATTTGAATATTATAGTTAATATGAATTGTGGTTCTTCTTATTTTATGTTATAATTGGACCGTAAATTGAAAAAAAAAATAAATGTAAAAATTTGCTTTCTTGAATTTATTGTTTGTTGATGATTTTTTATTATTATTATTAATATATTTTTTTTATAACTAATTTACAATCATGATTTTAACTTAAATTGTATGTACTAAGGAGTGGGAGAGTAGCGATGGAAAAAACATTATTAAAAAAAATTTACCATCTTTATTTATAGTTTGAAGAAAAGTGTACATGCAATGAACTGCAGATGTTAAGAGGTACTTTTCAGAGAGGAAACAAATTCTATTTCGGCTGGAATTCTGGTACACCTATATATATATATATATATATTATATATATATATTATATAATATATATATATATTATATATATAATATATATATATATATATTATATATATATATATATATACTATATAATGTATATATATATATAGTATATAGTAATATATATATATACTATATATATATATATATATATATATAATATATATATATATCTATATATATATATATATTTATATATATATATATATATAATATTATATATATATATATATACTATATATATTATTATATAATATATATTATATATATATATATACATAGGATGGGAGTATCTAGAATGTATTCGGAGATACATATCGATCGATAGATTGTATCGGTTATCGGTATCCTATATTGCATTTTTCTACTAGATGTATCGCGAAAAAATCGATAATCGATACTCGATACATTTTCCAAAGAAAAATTTATCAAAGAGTAATACAGGGTATTTCAAAACCTCTGCGACAAACTCGGTGGGCTGATAGCAGCAAACATAAGGAACATTTATTGTTTAATAACCTATGTTGCCCATTGCGCTTCGTTTTAAAATTACGGACGATTGAAGGTACACTATTTTATGTTGTGTGGACGGCGTCGCATGTGTAGGTTACCGCGATCTTTAGGGTTACTCAATTTTAAATGTGTGTGCGTGCGACAGTGTGTACGCTTAACTTCCTTTCGGAACACGTCGGACAATACCTCTTACCTTGCCCAATTCATCGTTGATTCCGTACAGTGTAGGCATCGATTACGTATGGATTCACTACACTCTTCCGAGTTAACCGACTTGATAATGTGTTATAGTGCGGCGAACGGAAATGGACGAAGAGCGCACCTCAGTATACCGGGAACGGTTTCCACACAGAAATCGCCCACCACACCCAATGTTTGCTCGCCTTCATCAGCAGCGCCTTCGTGATAATGGGACCCTTCGTCCCCGGTTCGCATGGTGGAAGACGCGTGTACGAGGGACTCCCGCGTTTGAAGAGGTGCTTAAGAGGTCGCCAACGGACCCGTCCACTAGTACACGCACCATGTGCCCATTGCCATGGGTTCAAATCAGCAAAGCCTCCATGCAACCACCTACAGAAAGTAAAGGATTGGCCAAAGACTTTCGCACCCGTGATGCGATTTGCCTGGTGGTTTCTGCAACGAAGCATCGATAATCCTGCCTTTTCCTCACATGTCTGCTTTACCGATGAGGCGCGCTTCACACGTGATGGCTACTTTAACAGCAGAAAAAGCCACATATGGGACGAGGACAATCCGAACGCAATGTTCATCAGAGTTACCAGGCGAAATTTACCGTTAACATCTCTTGGGTGGAATTCTTGGGGATTATCTTGCTGCGGACCTGTCAATCATTCACCACCGTTTGATGGACTGTGTACCGTGCAACCTCCATAAACACACGTCCGCAGATCATGGATTGAATACCCCTTGCGACCCGCAAAGACATGTGGGGTCCAACATGATGGCGCTCCAGCGCACTTCATCCACCAAGTACGGGCGCCATCTGAACAGAGTCTACAGTGACAAATGGATAGGGAGAAGGGGACCTGTTGCGTGGCCGCTAGATCGCCCGACCTCACGCCCCTAGATTATTTTCTTTGGGTGCATGTGAAGAGTGTTGTGTACTTTAACCCAGTCAACAAAAGAGAGGAACTGATTCAGCGAATAAATTCACTGCGTTGCAATCAAATCAGACACAAGTGACGGGGCATGTTCGGGTAAGATTTTCCGACAGGCAATTTTGACACGGCATTCGGTAACGAATGTAGTTCCAGGTACAGGGCGATACTTTGAACACTGTTAATTTTCCCCAATAAATGATTTCATATAACAAGCTACCATTGTTTTGCTTTTACAACTCGCGTTCAAAACACATACGGTTGTTTAACAAAAATCCCTTATTGTTACCTTCTATCAACCCTCGGATACCACAAGTACGCACACACACAATACATAACATATTTAGAACACCCCAAAATCTCCCGTTACGAGTAGTAACAAGTAACGACGCGTCCAAACCAACATCACGTGATGGTTTAGCCTTACAATCATCCGTAACTTTTTTGAAAACGGAAGGCGCTTCATACAACATAGGTTTATTTAAACAATAAATAGTTCCTTTATCGTTTGCTCTATCAGCCCCTCCGGTTTTTGTCGCAGAGGTTTTTTTTGAATCACCCTGATATATATATATATATATATATATTATAATTTATATATATATATATATATATATATATATATATATATATATATATTATATATTATAGTATTATATATATAATATAATATATATATATGAGGACAAGAGACAGTTCATGGAAATGTGATTAGTAGAAGGTGGAGGACGGATTACGAGAGGAGGACTGTATTGTGTTGATAATTGGAGATTGCGAGACGAGTGGAGGAGAATGGTGGGGACAGTATGGAGAGGAGGGGAGATAAGGAATATTGGACGGAGAAGATGTGATTAAGATTTCCTTTTTTAAAGAAGGGAATGAAAGATCATGATTGGGGTTTTTTCCAACAGAGGGACTCACATAGGTTCACAAGATACAGATGGAACAACATCACAGAAGAATTCGATCCAGAGACCTATTTATAAGGACTTTCTAATATCGTTGATATAGTGTTTTAATAAGAATGTGAAATGATTACTACGAAGTTCTGTTTTTCTTTAGCATCTAAGCTGTTTTTTACGGACCTGGAGGTGAAAGACGAAAAAGTTGGCAAAAAATAAAAGAGAAGGCACGCAAACGTATTGATATTTTAAAAGTGGAGTCACTCAAGGAGTATGACAGGGAAAAAAACAAAATATATTGAAAAAAAATAAAGGCTAGGATCTAAAAAATTAAAGGAGTAGGAGAGATCGGGGGAGATACAAGAAACGCTAAGAAAGCGGCAGCCAGAGGCGGGACCCTCGGGTAAAATGGGTGGGAGAACAGAGAAAAGACACACACGGTGGATGGGACTGAAGAAGTGAAAAGGAGGTAATAAAAAGAGGGAAAACAGTTTGGAATTGAGAAGGTAGTTGAAAAAATAGACTGGGCTCAGTATGTGGGGACGAAAGAAAATGAAGCAGAGGGAGAGTTTGAAAAGAGAAGAGGGGCAGCAAAAGAGAGCGGAAGAGAAAAATGATTGGAAGATGTGATGGGCCAGCAGGAATGGAAGCAAGATGATTTTAGACTAGCAAAAACAGCGTATTGAGGATCAAATGAGGAAAGTGTACAATATCAAGGATAAGCAAGGAGAAGTTTTTGGTGAGATCAACAGACATAAACAGGAGATCAACGAAATACTTCAGAGAAATGTTTAAATGTGAATGAATAGGCGGAGGAGATGTGAGGAGAAGAGATAGTTGAAGGAGGGTGAGGATGATGAGAGGGAAGAATGATCACCATGGAAGAGTTGGGAAGTGGCTCTGGAGAGAGATGAAGAACGGTAAGGTACCGGGGAAAGATGGATTACCCATAGAACTAATAAAATAGGGAAGAGAGAAAATGAAAGAAGTAATTCTGAAATGTTTAATAGGTGTTGGAAACGAGAGGCCCGAATAGTACCAGAGTTTGTAGGGAAAATCAATCATAGATCCAATATATATAATGGGAAAAAGAGAATATCCTTGCTGGGACCACTTGGCAAAAACATTTAAGAAAATACTAGTAGAAAAGGAATTCTGAGAATGCGTTAGCTAGAGCAGACTGGGGAAGAGCTGCACGGATTATAGAAAAAGAACGGAAAGAAACGGACGGATCTCTTGTTCTCCTTGAGAACACGTTAGGAAAAGGTATGGAATAGAGATAAACGAAGCATATATGGCTTTCATTAGATCTGAGGAAAGCTTTTGATTCGGTGCTTAAGGAGAGGCTGTGAAAAGTGCTAGAGAGCAACATGCAGCGTGTAAAATGTTGCAGGGGAGCCCTGCAGAGTTTGAATAAGATTAGTAAATGTACAGATGGAACAGCAATATTAAGAATAAGGAATGGTTTTGAGGTGAGAATAGATTGGAGAAGCGTGTTGTCAATCAATTTTGTTTGTAGCATATTATGATTGTAGTGATAAAGAAGGTGAGAGGGGATTAGTAGATTTGGACGGTGATGTTCTGGCATAAACGGAGTGATTGGCGTCCTGGAGTAGAAGAGATAGGTGAGAGAGTGGTAAAATTTTAGAGGAAAAAGGAGGAGAGGGCTGAGAGTGGATGTGAAAGGGAACTGAGATAAAGATGGTGGAGAAATGTAAATACTTGGGTGAGTATTTGGAAGAGAAGAAGGAAATGTGCAGGAGATAACAAGTAGGATAGCTCAGTATGTAAGCGGACCTGTAAGAGCAGAGTACCCCATACTAAAGATAGACAAATGAGTATGGGAGGGAAAAGGGTGGGGAGTATTTCGTAGTAGTAGTAGTAGTGGTTAACATTGATTCAAGGGTAGAGATATAGAGTACGACCACAAGAGAGGATAGTAAAATACAGTCGGCGGTGATGTGCGATTAAAGGTTTGAGAATGCAGTGATAGTGGGAAAGACTAGAAGGACAGACAAAGAAAACGGAAAAGAATAATGGAGGAAGTTTCTAGTGAATAGGCTATATATATAAGAAATGGATGCAGCTAGATTGAGGGGGTGGGACCCCTAGAAAGGATGCAAGAGGAGAGATTTGCAAGATGAGATATTAACGGGACTGTAGGCGAAACAAGGACTAAGAGTAGACCTCAGGAAGAGTGATGGGAGAGCTCAGTGAAGGACTCATGAGAAAGACATGGGAAATGCCGTCGGATGCGGAGCTGAGAGAAGGGGTGTCCTGAGGGACAGAGGAGGATGGAGGAAGAGCTCTGGCCCCGCTTGACCAGGGTCTTGGATTCGTCCTGGAGCGGTTGTAAAGTTGTATGTTGTATATATATATATATATATATATATCATAATAATATACTATAAATAATATACTATAATATATATATATATATAATATATATATAGTATATATATATATTATATATATAATATATATATATATACATATATATATTTATATAATATAATAGAAATAAAAATAATTTAGGTCTATTATTAAAATTATGATAATATAATCCTTTTGTACCCGTAGTGAGTGAGCCTCACGTAATTTTAAGATCCTTATTCGTAGGTCTAATAATTATAATTTCTAATTAACCTATTATTATTAGGTGTTAAAAATGTGAGTATTGCAATTTTATATATACATATTATGAGCCTTTAAATTTAGCCTTAAAATTTAGGATAAGCCTACTTTTTTATTTTTATTTATATATATGTAGACTAGTGGCTATAATTTTTAACTAATGATAGGTCATAAAAAGGTATATCCTCTCATAGAGACTAAGATACATTGTTATGAATTATATATATGTATATTATATTATAATATATATTCAATAAATCTTAGAAACTATATCTATGGATCGGAAAAGATTCCTTTTAAAGTCTAGTGTATAAAAGGAATGTTTTTCCTATCATAGTGTGAGATTATATTTTAGCAGAGAGGAGTATATATAGGTGTATAAATCCTTTATATCTCTATATATGATAGCCTACGTGTGAAACTCATGTGAAAATTTTGGGTCGAGAGGTTCATTTCATTTATCGTGCTGAGCTTTTGAAATGTTTAGTTGACGCCAATCTCTCTCATATCTACGTCAGTTTGATATAAAAATATGAAGTATGAGTGATAAAATTTATCTCATATATGACGACCCAACTCATTTTTTAACATTAATCAATAGTCAATTAGCTTTAAGCGGGTGCACAAGTTAAGACACTCCTCCAGATTTTGTCATAAAAAGTGTTTTTTTTTTACTTAAGGGGTATGATTAATTTGTTACATTTTCCTCAATACTTACTAAGTACATTCACAATTTGTGCAGGGAAAGGGATATATAGTTGTGTGGTGGTGTGTGTGAATTTCACGTATTCTAACATATAAGTCTACAATCCACTCAGGGTCGAGCAATTATGTGACTACCCTCGGCGCGCAACGGCAGCTCAAAACCCCGGCCCGGCCCGCGGGTCGCGCCAAGGCTAGCGTCAATATTTCCCGGCAGCTATTCCCACCACGGTCACGTGCGCGCTTCTCCTGCGGCCCAGTCGGCAAAATTACAACACATATGCGATCCAGACGAGTGCAAAAAAGTTTAAAAGCTAGTGAACTTAATCAATTAATACTTAATGGTTATGTACTAATCAAATACTCTACTTTGTCTCCTACGACGATAAAAAGTTAAAGTCAAAGATATAATGCTATTGTTATATATGTGAATTCTATAAAGACTTAAGACCCGAATAGCTTATATATATAATGGATAGTTAATTAAAAGGAATATATTACTAATAGTGATATATATATTATTATAATTATATATATAATAAAATATATATATAAATTATTATATATATTTCATTTTCGAGGAACAGGGAAAATAATTTGCGCCTGTTGTGTGAGCAAACTCATGGTGCGTTTCCCGCTAACCGTGCTGGTTGCATTTTCTATCTCATCATTATCTGGAACGTGTCAATCAATTTGAGCTTTTAGCACAGATGGCTATATACGCCACACTGCGGACACACACGAGCACCACACAACGCACACACAGCACACACGGTTACACCAGCAGCGATCGAGGACCTATGTGCACCTTTTTGCGGTGGTAGGCTCATGCTGAGCCTGGTGGTTAGCTTATGAAACTAGTGTAATTTAAAATTATTAATTCATAATTATAAGAGAGATATATAATTTAATATAATTATTTTCCATTATGAAAGTATATATTATATATAAATATATATTATATACATATATAGTAAGTATTAAAATAAATAATAAACTATACATTATGTAATTATACAAAATCTAATGAATAAATGTGTACATACTCGAGTATATATCTATTAACAGCTAAAATGACTTATGATTTTAAAATGAGGTTTGGTCTAAAAGATAATAATAAACACAACCACTTATACTGCTCTCAAATCAATGGTTATAAAGGAACTCAACTCACTTAAACAGTACAAACCAGATTTCCTAAATACATAGTGACAAAGTTAGGTCTCATAACGTCATTCAGCACAATCAGGAACGTGTAGGCTTCGCGCAACTCTACACAAATAAACACAAAAGATATTGTAGAAATAGAAACCAAAACGGTCTTGATAATTGAGAGGGAACTTTTTACATATATGCTATCTGAAGTGTTTCAGTTTGAAATATATTTGTAAAAATAAGAAATGAATACAAATGTTTTTCTTTTTTTCGGTTTTTATCATTATGTGATTTTCCTTTTTTTTGTATTTCTTTTTTTGGGTATTAGTGTACTTCTGTTTCTAAGTAGCCCGGGGCGCTACAAAAAGGCTATCCTTAAATTTAGGCCTTAAATTTAGAACTATATAATTATTTTAAAGGTATTACACGGGCAATGTAGGGGTCTCGAGCCGACGGGGAACACAGGGGGCGGACGTTTTCCATCACTCGAATTTGGGAGGGGCGAGGAAACGTACCCTATTGCGCAAAACGCCCACCTTGACACACCCAAAAGGAATCCACGGCCTAAGAGTTTCGGAGAGTCCGATTGCTGAACCACGCGTCATCTCGGCAAAATTCGCCTCGGGGTGACAAAAGAGAGGGATAGTGGTAGAAAATGTTTGACCTAAAGTATCCCCTGTTAAGTTTCCCCCGCAGCATTTTACAGGAAAGAGATGGTCTTCCAGTTCCGATGTCCCGTGTATAGGCCACCGGACCGGGTCCTGCCTTGTTATCTGTGGCTCTCGCTGGTATACACTTCTGGTGGATTGTCCGGTATATTCTATTTATTATATAATGTATAATTGAATATTCTCAATTGATATAAATTAAATTATGAGACCAGCCGCAGTATACCTATAAAATATTTTCTTACATATATATAAAACAACCTTGGGATAGCTAATAGTGTTAAGATTTCTCGAGATAGTGAGGTTATTATATTTCATAATAATGTTTATAAATGTTGTTATATTTTTTATTATTTTATATATCTTCTTTATTTTTCATATTATACGACCCATCATGATAAATATCTCGATGTCAGCGAGAAATGGTTAATGTATCAATGTTATTGTGCTATCCTGTGTTTATACTGTGATACATGAAGTGTTTTTCTTAAGATGATGTAAAGCCTTGATCAGAAAGGCTCCCGTTCCGTGGTGGAGCAGTTAAGTAATTTTCACCAAGTATATAGTCACAATTTAACAGAAACGTATAGGCATAGTGACTTATACTCGTGTGAGGGGTGCTAGCTGGCCTTACTGATTTTACTGATTTATTGCTTATATATGTTTTTAATAACGTATAATCAATGTGTATGGTTTTTAATAAAATTTTCATAAAAATTTTATTAAGGAATAAAGTTATTTTATAAAAACTCAATAAATCTAGTTATAAAATTAATAATAAAATTAATAAGTTAATTAACAGGTTCAATATATAAATTTTCGTTATAGGATCCTTTTTACTATCTACTCTGGATAAGTTGGTCAGAAACTTGATAAATAAATATATAAGTGTTAATAATTTGATAAATGAGTTAAATATTAAATGTTATATTATATATATATATATAGTATAATATACTATATATTATATATTGTTTATAATTAAAACATAAAATAGTTTTAATAAATTATATACGTTATTATGTTGTAAATGGAGAGTATAGTTGCTACTGATAATATATGTGAGTATGTATATTGTATTGTGTAAGTGAGTGTGATGCTAGGGTGTGTGTGTTTAGGTAGTGTGTAGTATAAGTGAGTGTGTACTGTGTGGTTTGATATGTATACTCTGGTGTGTGGTGTTAGGGTCGTATGTGTATAAAATTACTCTATTACGTGGCTGCATAGTTAATATAATATATGTAGATTATAAATATCCCTGTATTTAGTTTTTATAATAGATATCTCTATATATATAGATAGATTATATATTATATATATATAATATATATATATAGATATTATATTATATATATTAGATATAATATATAATATATATATATATATGTGATAGTGCTAAGTAAATCTTTATGTGTATAAGATGTTAATATTTATGGGTGAGATCCCTGTGATATCTTAGTATGTAGTAAAAATTGTGGGTATTGAGGAATAATTCTTTCTGAGTTGTATGGTGATATTAATATGGTAATTGTGGTCTAAATGGTATACAAATTGATTAGGTGTTCTCCACCTTACTTGAGTGAAGAATAGGACGTCATTATCTCTTACAAATAGATGTATCAATAGTACCGCGGTGGCGCGCCTACGGAGGACGTTACGTTAGTGATGGGAGACGATATCCCCCAGGTTGAAATACCTGTGTGTAACCTGTAATTTATTTATTTTCATGATAATAATAAATCGACGTAAAAATAAGTTTTACATTGCTTCGTTATATTCATTTGCATTTTCTGCAAAACTGATGCATTCGGCAATGTATGATTTAGTCCTGAATATTTCCTATTGTATTACGAAAAATAATTCTGGTAAAACTGTATAATATAAGTCATATAAGATATTAAAACCATATACGACAGAAAGTATCAGTAAATTGCTCCGTGCTAAAGTTCCATTAGTGAATGGGTATTTATGAAATGTTGTAAGTTGTTCGTGAGTTAGCTTGGGCTTCACCTTCAAATGCATGTCCGTCGGATAGTTGTCAAAATAATAATTAATCCCATTGTGGATGTAGGTTGAATTGAGTGTGTTGTTTTGTTATGTGCTACATCCAATCAACTCAACTCATACTTTCATATGCCAATCATTACAGACACACTTAATGGTTTCACAATGAAGCAGTACCACCGTATTACTCCCAACACCTTTCTCAAAACTTGCCTCCTTAGCATCCTAAATGTTAGTGAGTCCGCGGTCGCTACTCTGATTTTCTACCAAATAAAATCTTATAACAAATTCTGAAAGTAATCTAAGACAACCCATGATTTACAGGAGCATCATTTTGTATTGCATAGTTAAGCAAAAGTATCGGGAATAATGATACTAACCTAAGGATGTATCTGTCTAAATTAACGTTTGTAATCAACAATTAAACAAAAATAATATTGAAAATGTATCATGGATAATATAAATCGCACATTAAAGCAAAATTATTATGCTAATCAATATAATAATGACATACAATCTACTGATAAAAATGTTTAAAATAACAAATAATATAAATAAAAATAACATTAATGTTATAATTATATAAAAATATATTAAGTTATAATAATATAGACCTCATAGATATATAAGCTCAGAAAGTATAAAACGGTTTAATATAAAGCAGAAAATAAGTTTTTTAAAGCTCACAAGTCTATATATAATATATAGCAGAGAAATTAGCAGTTTAAATAAGCAGAATAAAGTATTAATAGGCTATTAAAGTCTCAGAAATATAATAAAGTCAGTTTATATAAATAGCAAGAAATTATAAGCTCATAAGTAAAGCTCACATAATTTTATTTATAAATACATATGATTCGCAAGAGCTAATTGTAATAGCTATACTAAGTGATAATAATATAACTAATATAAGTTACCATAACTAATTCATAACTAAATTCCCCCTCCACCTACTCTTTTATATAATATATATGGTATAAAGATACACAGTCAACACCAGCATTATATAGTCTTCTTAGATTCATGACTAAGTGAGATAAATATTATTTAAAAGCTCTAAGGAAATTTACGTGAACTTTTTAATATCATTATATTTCCAAAGTTAAACTTAGTGGTGTAGAGCTTTGCTCTCATACATAAGTATATAGTATAATAGACAGTGATATAAAAAACATATTGTAAGGTTAATTATAAAGTACGAAGTAATATGAGTATATAAAACATGAGTTTAAATAGCTTAAGTAAAAACTCATAATGAAGTATAAAATAGCAGTTTTAAAACTATATATTATATTATTAATATATTATAATATAAAGTATATAAAATATCATAAAGCTATCTAAATCCCCCTCATACTAATAGGATTAGATTAGGTAAACCCATACTATTGATTTATACTTGCAATAATTACTGCTTATTTTAAAGTGTATATGTAATTTAATAAAATATGTGAGTTAAAGCAGTAAGATTTAATTATTATATAAACATTATAAGTTTAATATAACCAGTATAATATAACATGGAGTTAATAGCAACATAAAAGTAATAATAAAAGTCACTTAACTATAATCCTCACTTAGGTGGTGATTATGATTAATACCTCTCTAATTGATATTTTACTGAGTTTAACTTGCTTTTGAGGTAATATATGTAATGATTATAATTAAATATGTTAGAGTTTAAAGCTCCTCCATAGAGTATAAACATATAAAGTTTAAATTCCTTGGATTAAATCATAATTATTTTATTTATTTATGAGTATAAACTAGGTAAAATACATATTCGTAAACTAACCCTTACTAACCCATTCTTTTACTATTTAGTTAATAAAACATCATTATTTATTGATTATTTTTTATATATTATCTGAATATTTTTAAACTTGCTTTAGTGATCTGTGATAAGTATATGGTTTTTTTTAATATTAAAAAAATGTTAATAGTGAGGTATGCTCGCTGTAAGTAAATAGTAGGTTGGCAAATGACCCATGGGACCCCAAAAGAGGTTTGGGTTCAGTAGTGTGCTGGATATATACTGTGACTTTATTGCAAATGTATGTGACCAGACGCACATTATTTATTCTGACACCTCACATCTCCAAAGGTTTGCTGCACCTTTTCTTTAGAAGATTTGGTGGTTATACATGGTGAGTAGTGCAAAGGAAGACTAAATGCTCAAATGCTCAGATGTGGATCCTATCAGCTCGTAAATCCGTATGTGGAGTGAAACGATGTGCATATATATAGGATAATAGTAGAAAATTGAATTTACTACAGATGATTTGTAAATATTTTAGAAAAGATGTTTGAAGTTATGTATTAGCAGATATGTAAGAATGGTGTGTGTTAGTATTTATGTTGTGAAGTGGATATCCCGTGTTAAATATAAGTAAAGATGTCTATAAGTGAGGCTCTACTGAATGTTGGATTAAATGTAGATGTGCATAAAGATGATGAAAGAAACTACTAGTGACGGTCTATTAGTGAGATGTGTGTGTTATTAAGTTGTATATGTGTGTATGATTCCCAGGTTAGAAAAAAGGAAGTGGTAGGTAGAGTTGAGTCTAATGTAGTTGTTTTGTGAGTTATATGACAGTAGTATAGTGTCTTGATAACCTAACTCCGAGGGCCTTGAGGTCCATCAGCTGTTTTATATGCATTTAATTTGGTGGTAGATAAGGTTGCCTTTTCAATGAGGATAGTGATAAATATAGAACAGATGATAGTAGATAAAGTGGTATTGTGTGACACTGTCATAGTGATGCTCGATTAGGTATATGTTGAAAGTCAAAATGACTAGGAGCTATAGAGTGTGAGAGGATATGAATTAGAATAATGTGGTTTGAGTTTGCGTGCGCAGGTTGTTGCGTGTTGTGTGTGTGTGTTTTGGATATAAGCAGAAGAAATCTTGGAACAACTGAAAGATTCAAAGAATGAATGTTAGTTAGTCATACAACCATCTGCCATATGTGTGTGTGTGAGATGTGTGTAGGAATAGTTAGTGTGGCTGACACGGGAATACAAGTGAGATGTATAGAATAGATCCAAATACTCAGTTTACATCAGAGGTGTTATGGACCTATCATAGAATTAACCTACATGTTATAGAAAGGCCAAAGTAAGAAGGTTATTTGATTAATATCAGAGCCTGACTTCTCTCAACGTCCTCTCTCGTGATTGAGCTCATGGCGACGGGCGGATCGATAAGACAAGGCAGACTTTGTTATTAGGTGTAATGGGCTTTTAGGTATAGGTGAGTGTTCACCGGTCCTAGTCCGAGTTCCTCTCGAGAGTTTTTACACGTTAATGTTAGCTAGAAGATGGTACGGTTAGATTAGAGGGTTCATAAGGTGAAGGGTTTGCTGGGTGTGAGGAATAGGATGACTTCTATATGGTGTCCCTGGTCCACGTGTTCTTTTATGTTAGCAGGCAAAGTGGGTCAAAGAGCTCAAGTATTCATAATCATTGTGTTTAGCGGCGTTATATTATATCGAATATATTATATAGCATTTAGTTACTTACTACTTTTTGTAAATAATAATACAGCTTGTTGGATTCTTTCGATTGTGGTTATATTGTTTGCAGCCCCGTACCCTTATTCCTTCAGAGATTTTTTTTGTGTTGAAAAAAAAAAGTAACCAAAAATAGTATACATTAATGCACTATATAATGATGTTTTGTTACTCAACTTTGACTTTCTATTCGCCACTAGTGAGACTATATATAGCGTGTACTCTGCGACCATAGAATGTGAATAGTATACTAGTGAATCACAAACTCACTCATAAAACTTAACAAAACACGTAGCAACCAGAATTATGATCGTGAAAAAA
>JABUQX010108806.1:0-27953 GCA_015478945.1 Trachelipus rathkii | reverse complement strand
TGAGGCACAGTTAGTCTAAAGGACTTTGATTAATGTCGATGTGCTGTGAGTATGGACTGATGTATGTGATTGAGATTCTGTGTTGTAGGATTTGCACCATTTTAAAATTAATGGTGTTGTGTGAGGGAGGATGAAGGGCTGATCTAGTTGTTGATATGATTGGTCCCCCATTTAAGGACCAGTGTTACGCATTATTCTGTTTGGCAAGGTTGGAAAGTTGTAGTAAAGGATCTCATGGAAAATAATTAGTATTTCTCTCAGCTTAGTCAAATTGCTGTGGTGGCGAGAAGAGAGATTGGGCAGATGTGGATGGGGATTGGGGGGTCTTTTTTGGGTGTTCAGTTTTGAGATAATGAAATGCTTGTTTTTCCAGAATTGGGGGTATATAATTTGAGTTTCCAGGATTTGTTTAAGATTTCTGTGATGAGGAGACTTGCTTTTTCTCCTAGGTGTTTCAGTTGGAAGTTTGAGACGAGTCTGGTACGCTGTTGCTGGTGATTTTTTAAGGGTTTTGATTGTCTCCTGATATCATGTTGGTTGTAAAAGGAGGTTGAGGGTTGTGATCTGAGGGAAGTTTTTTGAGTTGTATTTTTTGTTAACCTATTCACTGGGGTGAGTTGGTTTAGCGCGAGATATTAGCGCTAGTGTTTTTGCGAGGCTGTCTGCTTGTGGTTTTGAGGAAGGGAGGGAGTTGTCGGCAAGGATGGGGATTCCGTGTGCAAGGGAGGGGGGGTTCTGTTTTGCGAATTGGTTTCGTTTTTTTTTGAAATAAACCTAAATTCTAGAGTTTCTCTTATTATCTAAATTAAAGCGTTTCATGTTGCTTTGTAGGTATTCTGTAACAACTTGCTGCTAGTTGTTTTGCTCGTTGGTTGCGTTATTGAGTTGTAGAGTACTTGAGTGTTTACGCGTAGTTGTGGTTAGCGGTTTAAATGTGGTTGGTTATGTGTTCGGGTTTGTGCGAGGAGAGAGTTTTCTGTGAGACTAATGACTGATTCTCGGAAATATAGATTATTGGAGATAGTATTGGATATTATGTGACTCCTTCA
Organism: Trachelipus rathkii; assembly: GCA_015478945.1. Taxonomy (NCBI): domain Eukaryota; kingdom Metazoa; phylum Arthropoda; class Malacostraca; order Isopoda; family Trachelipodidae; genus Trachelipus; species Trachelipus rathkii. The sequence continues at coordinate 26,904 of JABUQX010108806.1, read as the reverse complement.
CGATATATAGAGGGATTGTTGCTGATTGTTGATGATTGTGTTTAAGTTTTAAATGAATGATGGCGGTGTTTAAAGATGTTATGTTATGTATTGGTGTAGGGTTTATATGAGATTCGTCGATATGATTAGTAAATTCTGTCCAGTTGTGATGTAATTTTTTTTAGTATTAGTTCTTGTTGAAGCGTCCTTTTTTTGGGGACGTTGGAGGTTGAGAGCAATGCAGAAGTATGATTTAGGATTTAACACGGAGAGATGATCTGACTGTTTGCTAGGTCGGCTGGTTACAGTATAGTCTTTACACTGTGATGTAGGATGGGGGTTTACACAAATATTTCGTGACGTCCGTCTGGAGGGAAGTGAGTGTGTTGGACTTGTTGAGTTGGGACTATGAGCACTTCATTATTAAAGGATGAATGACGTTAACAGGAGACTTTTATACTCTCCAATCAAGCGTGATTTTGAACCTGGACCTGACGTGCCGCTGAGTTAACAATGACTTTTGGATTTAGTTTCTTCTTAATCCACCAGACCATCCCACGTGTCCCATAAAAATTTTGAAAACGCTCATCAAGAACAGTTATTTTAAAAGCTCCCAGTTTCTTTTCTATCGGATCTCAGATAATTTTATAGCTGAAGAGTATTTATATATAACATTATATTATATTATATTATTTAATATAATTTATATATATCAAGATAGTATTTATTTTATTTCTACTAAGCTTAATATAAGCACCATATCTTTCTGGGGTATATTCTCATCTTCTAAATCATCAATATAAAAACTACATAATATATTATCAATTTGTACATTACATTATCTACTGGAACATAGGTTATTAATTTCGTTTAAAAAAAGAGTGCTCACATTATTCTATTATTGATATTATATTTTTGTGTCACGCTTATTCTTTTATTATTTCTCTCATATTTCTTATCTATTTCTGAATATTCATTATATCTTATCTTCTAATTATATATATAATACTTCTTCTTTTCTCCTCTTTTTCTGTTTTTTTGAAATGACATTTTGATTTCATAATTTTTAAAATTTTACTTTCTCTTTTTTTATCTTTTTTTTTCACAATGCTTTTGGTTGGCGGTTTTCGGGCCTGCTTTTTTTTGGTTGGAGAGAATATTACGGCGGGTGGGTTGAGGTATGACACTGTCTATCAAGTTGGTTATAGTGGGTTGCTTTCTTCATAGATTTTATCCGCTTTCTTATTTCTCTTTCCAATTCTCAATATTTTATTTCAACTAAATGTTTTAAACATTTCTATATTTTATTTATTTAGTGTTATAAAATATTTAACCTTTTTTATTAGTTTTTTTTTATTCTTATTTGTTGCTTATGTCTTCTATTAAGCAACAAAAAAAAATTCGCACCTCGCGGGCTGAGTCCTCCTTATTCGATGAAGGTAACTTTTACCTAGGATCTGCATTAAGGGCCTATCCTCCTTCATTTCTTGGGCATTGTAATCAATTTTATATTTTTGTTGTCGCCTTTGTCGTCGTGGGGGCCTTTCTGTGGTCTGGTGGGTGATTGTTGCGTCAGGGACGGCGATTCGTTTTGCAGGTGCGGTGCGTTTTGTGGCGGCGCGGCTCCGGTTTTGTCGGCTGCGGTCGCTGGGAGTTTTTCGCGGGGTTTGTAGTTTGTAGGTGTTGTTTTCATTCTTTTTGCCTGTGCTTGTTCTTTGTCTGTCGTTGTTTTTTTTTCTTTTTTTTTGTTTGTTTTTTTCTTTTTTTCTTTTTTTCTTGTTGTGTTGAAAATCTATGAAACTGTGTGTTAAGATGAATTGTTGGACCTCTTTTTCTTGTGCCTTGCATTTTATTACATCGATTAATTTTTTTTTTTTTTTTATTGAGTGCGGTTTTTTTCTTTCCATCTTTGTTTCTATTAAGGGTGCAGGGGCAGAATGGAATGAGTCTGTGTAGATTTACTAATCTTTTTTTCAATCCTTCTTAAAATAATTTGTCCACTAATGTAGCGCTTCTTATCTTATTTTTATACCTTTATCTTTCTTTCCCTTCATTATTAGTGAGCCACATACAATTCACTCTACCGTATTATTCTTAGTTATTATTGATTATGATTGATTTTATATTATAACTATAATATTTGATATTGAATATTTTTATATTATTTAGTTATTATATCCTATTATTTTTTTATACTATTATATATTATTAATATTTTTATTATCTTTATTATATTTTATATTCTAAGTAATGTCTTATATATGTTATGTTTATTTTTTATTTTGAGTAATTCTATATTACTATATCTTTAAACATTCACACTTTATAATTGTTTAATTTAAATCTTTATATTTTTATTATCTAAAATCTTTTTTATGTATTCATTAAAATATTACTTTTTATTTTATTTATTTTACCTTCTTTAAAATATCATATTATACTTTATTATTTATTTAATTCTATCTAACCTTAAATAACTTATTATTATATTATCCATAGGTATGTATTTTATTTATTTTACCTATATTTTACTTTTCATCTGTATTATCGGTCTATATTATGGATATAAGCGATAGTGTGTTTTATTGTATGTTCAGTGTATGATATAGTAGTAGTTTGTATTCCGGTGCTTAATTACGTTTGGTATTGTCATGATAACGGGACTCACAGGGTTGGTATTTTTTGAGAAGGAGATTTTTAGAAGATTGAGGTTGTATAGACTTCTGTGTAAGGTATTTGATGACAGTACCCGTTCGTATGTTATTAGGTGGAGAGCTGATAGGTATGAGTTACGGTGAAGGTTTATTATTGACCTTAATTGAAGTTATCTATATAGAAGAAGTATATCAAATGCTTTACTCTTAATTGTTATTGTTATGGTGACCGCGTAGTGATATTTCATACTTTGCGTTTAGGGCGTCGTGATTATTATTATCTATATCCTTACTAGTGAGTGAGCGGTACTATGTAGTGTTATAGGTATTGCATAGTTTTGGGTATATACAAGGATAGGTTGTTCATATTATGTATATAGGTTTGCGGGTGGTGTGTATCGTGAGCTTTAGTGTTGCGAGTGGTATTATATACTATATGTCACTGTGTTGCTATTCTATAGAGTTATGTATGCTTGGTGCTTACTACTTGGGTGATGGTATATGGTTATATTTTATAATATATTTAGTCTTATAGTGTTGATCTTTGCCTACGTTGGTAACTATGGTGACGGTATTATTTATTTTTGAGCACTTTATAATTGTATGATACTAGTGTCATAGTTTGAAGACGTATTTTATTAATATTTATCTTATAAGTCCCTCCTCATACTTCTAAATTTATATTACCTTTTGAATTTCTAATTATGTAATATATTATCTTTTTTCGTGAGAAATAAATGCAGAGCACAAGAACTGTGTATATTCCTTACTATGAATTCCTCATAAATATTATTATCTATAATTTATATTTTTTATCTACTATTGTATTTTATACTATATTATTATAATATTTATCATCAATTTATATATAGTATATTATTATCAGATAATAATTATAATTAATTGCTCTGACTATATTTACTTATATATATATTTATTTACTAATTATTAAAAAATATCAAAACCTAATTATTTTTTATTAAATTTTTATATATTTAATATTTCAAAAGTCCCTTTATATAATCGTAATTATTCTATACATTTGTATAAACAGGTTTTAGGTTTTTACCTGAGTATATATTTCTCGCTACTCTGTAGATTTGTGAGTTTTTATTAGTCCTTAGTGTTTAGTGTATCTTTGATATATTACACATACGTTTTATAATATATTATATATAGTTTGATTTTTAGTATACGGTGTTTATAACTGAGGCTTGGTTTAACTTCTTATTTTTATTATACACTACCCTATTTCTATTTGTTTATTAAGTTATTAACTACCGTCCTTATATTTTTTTTCTTCTTCAATTATTTATATTTTAATGTACCGTTATAATTTATATAGTCCCCTGTATCTTCTTTTCCTATCTTTTTATATATTATATATATTATCTTAATTTTAAATTATATCATAATTCCTTATATATAGTCTAATTTCTATATATTCATCTTATATTATATATTTATTTTACAAATATTATCCTTTATATATATATTATATATCTTAATAGTTATGAATGGTTAATAAGCTTTATTTATATTATTTTACTGTTAGCTTGTTGCTGTGAGTTATATTATATTGAGGTGAGGCTTAGTTACGTTCATTTTTTTTATTTGGCATAGAGGTTTATATATTTAAGGTTACTTTTTTTTTTTTCTTTATTTTGATTGTTTCTTTAATCTGTTCTTGTTTTTATTTTAATTTTATCTTTCTGGATGCCTAAATCTTTTCATATCTGCGGACTCGCGGTATGGTGTTGCTGCGGGTTGTGATAGGTATATTTATATTTTTTTATTATCAGGAGGTGGTTTGATTGGTTAATACTGTACTAATAGAGATATACTATACGTTTAATATGAGTAGTAGGTTATGGTGTATCAGGGGGGGTGTTCTGATCTCGATGTCGCGGGGTATACTACGAAGTCTTAGGTGGTTTTTATATATATCTCATGAGTTTTTTTGTTTGTAGCTCTATCATACGAGTTTATTGTGTGAGCGTTATTCATATAACTTTATATGTGTTATTATTTGAGCACGAGAGAGAGGATTACGCTACTGGGTCCGAAGAGCTGTGGCATATTCGGGGTTCATAGCATTCCCATTGGCGGTGGCAATCGTTGTGTGGTGGTGGTTATATCCATTGATCGAGGCTCGAGTAGTAGTCTTAGCCTTCATCACCCTTTTTTGTACCTCATTTATTCGTGTCAGGATGTCTCGCGCGCGCGCGCGCCTTCTTATTAACCCGATAATTTATTGAGACGTGATCATGCCGCATCACACAAAACCAAGCCTCATAAACCACTATCAACACACTACTCCCTCAACTTTATATATTTTGATATTTCAGGTACCATAGTTCTTTACTTAACCTAATTTTTGTTTATTCTGTTAGGACTATGCCTCATTATTCTCACTTTATTTCAGATCCTTTCTAAAGAAGATCCATTATATAACACTCTAAACGTTCACTATATTCATAATATACTTATTCTTCCTAATATCAGTCTTCCATAAATTCAATTTTTTTTAACAATATATATAATATTGTATAATAAACATATATATATATTAATATCTTATATATATATATTAATATATTATTTTTCTTATATTATTATTTATTATACTATATATAATATATATATATACTTATATTTATATATATATATATTTTATTATTTATTTTATTCTCTATCATATATTTCTTTATATATTTATATCTATCTCTCTCTATTCAACCTTTGTGGACACTCATTCTTTACCTGATAGTGAATCCTTCCAATCAAGTGCTTTGCTTTAGCTTAACTTGTGTAAAACCTATTTTTTAAATAAGTTTCAACGGGTTTTGCATTCAGAAAGTCTAACTTTTTCCCTTTTAATATATTCTAATAAGTTTAATATATATATAGAGACTTTAGTTTGTCTGGTTTTGTGATTTACGTATTTGTAGGCTGTGTTGAGTGTTATGCGTGCATTTGTTGTTTCAGGTATCGAAACCAACGTTAATCATTACTTGGATACTAGACTGCAGATTTTATATTTTAAGAGCAATTATTTTACATTTTTGCTTTCTTTTATACTTTGATGTTATGATATATCATTCATATTACTCATATGATTATATACACTCATAATTATATGTGTGAGTATGAGTAGTCTAATAATACCATTTATTAATAACATAAATACAAATTGAATTGCGTGATAATTTTAAATTTAATTATTCTATGAATAAGTAATTGTAATGCTTATAATTCTGGGCCTATTTTCTAGTTCTTAATTTTTACGTTTCTTACTAAGTTGGGAGATCTATTGATATCAAATACTTTAAAGGAAATTTCTGTTCATATGGTAATTCACTTCATATATCTTTAACCTTAAATAAAATATTTAAAAAATCTTTTGCTTCTTAATTAACAAATAAACATATTACATTTATTAAAAGAATATTATATAACATCATAAGAAATGTTCTTTTCATTTAAAGTATCCGAAATGCAACTGGAACATGGCCGCAAATCATGAATATTAGCACAAAGTCATAAATATGGTTTACTCTTCTCTAGGTCCTAGAGCATAAAATGGATTTGCACTTAGCATAATATTTCAATGTGCTTTTTACCATTAAAGTTTATCAGGAAGCAATTTTAGCGTCTATTGTAGTATAAGATATTTTCAACTAGGGCACGGGCTATGTGAGTCATTTTCTTCTGACACGGACAACAGAGAGAGTTGATACACTATATACTTGTGGAGGGATATGCTCTGTTGGCACATGGTGATTCTTCGATATACAAAAAACGCTACGTTCGTAACTTGTAACTGGATTAAGAGAGAATTCTCAAAAGTGTGCTGAAGTGAGCAGTATCTCGGCGGCACTTCTGTCTGAATAAAAAGAAAGGATTACTACAGTTGTTTAGGTCACGTGAGAGGATATTTTTGCGCAATATTTCTAATGTAAAGATCAGAAGATAGAAACGGAAGGTGGACATGGCTTACCCTCTCCTGAACTGCAATGCGAGTGTTCCGTTTGAGGAATCTACAGGTGTAAATCGTATTACAACCGGAGCGTAGTGAAATCGTTCCATACGCGAACTTTGGGAAGAGGTAGAACCAAGACGGTAGGGTTTGAGTCCGAATATGTTCCGGAGTCGGAGGAGAAATCTGTATTGGAGCAGGAGGCGGAGATGTCGTAGCGTGGGGCGCTGAAGTAGCTGGCAAAGGAGTGACAATGGTTGAAGGAGTTGGCAGAAGTTCAGGTTCGGGTGGAGAACAAGTGAATGTGAAAGGCAAAATGGGCATAAAGTCGGTAATATCTTGCGAAGTAGAGGTAGAAGGAGAGGGAACAGGTGCAGGAAGGGGAGAAAGAGTGGTGGAAGAAGCGGGATCATGGTCTAAATAAGCCGGTTTGATCCTATCCACAAACATTGAGAACATTTTCCACTTGCTTCCTTTTGTTTAGGTGAGTATTTCGGTACCAAGAAACAGTTTTCAACTACGAGAACAGGGCCGTCTTATAGCGGGCTTGCAACGGACTGACTACGGTGTGAGTCGTGCCGAATTAATACGTGAGAACAAGTGTCCAAATCCGCATTCATGTAGGTTGGATGGGGAGAATGACCGTGGCAAAATTGATGTTTTCCATGTTCCTTTCGGTACACTGGCGTAAGAAGGGCGGCCAGAGAAACTGGTTTGTTGCGGTTCGTAAGTTTTTATCTCGCCGGAAGGACGTATATCTAACTCCACCAGTGACATTCGTATGGTAGAACCGTATAACGGAGCTTCCAGGCAGCCGAGCATTTTAGGATCTTCTTTGGTATAAATTTCTGATATCCGAGGAGGACGAGAGAGGAAGAGTTCTCAGGCAACCAATTTTGCCTGGTGTTTCCCGTGGGGCCTAGAAAGCCTTTTTTTTATGCTGCCGGTGAAACCTCTCTACGATGCCCTGAGCAATTGGATGATATGCGCAGGAGCGAAGACGCTTAGACCAATTAAGTCATAAGGTCTTTTCAGAGGGTGGAAGAACTCAAACTGCTACGCGCTAGGTCCCCCCCCCCCCCTGTGGACAACGGGTCGAAGGTGTGCCAATACTGGCATTAACACGAGTTGTATTAAAATCTGGGCAATTCTTCGGCTGGAAGATCAATCTTCTTTGCGTCTTGAAGGGATGAACTGCTAAAAGAAATACATAAACTTTTCTATGCATATAAATAAAAAATGTGTGTGAAATCCTTCAAAGGAAGAATAAGACTAAGTTAAAGATCAATACCTCGACATATCAGGATTGGGGGGCGGGAGGGGTGGCTTGATTTAGTGCGATCGTGTGCCTGTGAGCCTTGGATCGTTGGCCAGTTGAGACCTGCGTTGTCCACTGTTTATACATCTTTTAGTAGGGACGCGACAAAGACGAATGTTTGCTAATTAATTATTGACTACTTTACCCTGGGTGCGACACGTCCTGAATGGTGTGAAATACATTTCTGCGCATGGGGGTTGGTACAACTGGGACGAGGGTGTGTGGAAGAGACGTCGCATAACCAGAGGCGGAAAACCAAATATTTCTCCTTTTTTTGAATGTTTGTATATTTATAATGATAACAATGAAAAACAATCTCTTCGAGTTGCTGCAGGCGAGCCATTTCGACGTAATGTTATTCGTGTGTATGTTCATAAGGTACGGAAAGAGAGAGTTTTGGCGTTAAATCTCGCTGAGTAAGAGTCGTCGGTTCAGGTTATCGATCTGTTCTTGTTCTTATGACCTTTTCTATTTGGCTGAATCTTTATCAGTGGTGAATATTGTCGCATAGTATAAGATTTACTCAATGGTGGTCGTGGCTTCACGAGTGGACTGCTTTTCTTAGTTCAGTTTGGAGGGGCCTCGTATTCTAGGGGATGACGATTGTATTTTTGTGTATTGTACAATTTTTTGAGGGCTCTGGTTTTTGCCTTATTTGTGTGAATATGGAATTTCTTCCTGACCATTGTCTATTGAATGATAGGTGATTCTTTGGATTCTTTCATTTTCTTCTCATTCACATTTGGGCAATTTTCTTTTTTTTTGTTCTTGCTTAAATAGCATCATGAGTCAGAATGGTTGCTGCGAAGTAATGGTATCCACCATAACCTGATAGTTATTTACTTCGCTTATCGTTCAGGCGGTCTGAGATTACTGTTTAGAACGAAGGTAATGGATTCGTCTCTTCATTTGTCACGGTTGATTAATGGAGAGCGCTATAACGGTGGGCTCTTCCAGCTGCAAAATTCTGAAAAGAGCGTCTGTTTGATGTGTCAGGAGTGCCAAAGCCTAGTCTTGACAGTTTGGACTGGTTGCTCCCGGTGCTTCGGGTATTTTGCGTTACATCTTTTTTCTGAGTATTACTCATGAAGAAGCAAGAGCTTCCTTAATTGTGAGTGGGTGTTGGTATATGGGACGGCACTTAGTTGCTTTCGGTCTCCCGTTCTGGGTTTGATATATACTAATTCACGAAGTCAGTTCTACGTAGCATCATGATAGCAGGGCAGATCTCTTTGTACGATGCGATGTTTCATATTTTAGAAGGTCGTCGTGAATAGTTAGGGGAGGTTGCTTCGCGCTTTGGTGAGGATAATTGGTTGGCGGCTTAGATTTGGAATTGTATCTTATTGTGATGGGATATGAATCGGTAAGATGTCATTTCCTCGCGGATTGACACATAAGTGGGACTCAGACGGGAAGTTTGACATCGTGCTGTGTTTAATCGGAGATTTTCGGGGAAAAGTCACGGGAGGAGGTTGCGCGCTACCTATCGCTTCTATTCCTCTTCGTCTTTTGTTTGTGAGGGTTGCACCTATTGGATCTGGCAGACCTCACATTTCTTTTTTTCCTACCTGCTTGGGTTCTTATACATTGTCCCCTGCGATCGTACTTACCCTCCTTCCTTTTCTGTTATCAGTCTCTAATGAGGTATTCGATATTATTGATCTTTGTTTGCTGGCACCGACGTTAAATCTGTTCTTTGAGAAGAAATGCTTAGTGGAGTACTATCAATTCTTTGGATTTTTTTTCTCTCGACTATTTTTTATACTATAGGTCTGGCAAGACGTTGATGCACTCCTATGTGAGGGCTTTCACACACCTATCCTAAATACTTTCTTGCCATCTGAGGTGCTGGGTATATTTAGGCGGTGTCTTCTGAGATTTTGAGATGGCGTGTTGTTGTGGTACTGCTTCTCTGTGAGAAGGCACCTGGGACTAATCTATATTCCATATGCGCTTTTTCGGGTTTTCATTTCTTTCGTTTTTCACTTTTGCACTTACTTTGTGTGCTGAGGAAGACCGAATGGGTACACACGCGTCAACGTCTCAGGGATGTGCTTACGATGATTTAGTTTGAAACTTACTCGCCAAGTGACTTGCATTGTTCTTTACAACCGAATTTGGCGTTATGAAGAAATTTGTATAAGACCCTTGTTAAGGGGAGTGCATGGAGGTGGCGGTTCTTTATGGATGTCGTTCAGGGTTGTCAACAAGGTATTGTCTCTCTGAGTGAGGCATAATGATGTCTCGATCATTTTGTTTGATTACTGGATAGTTACACATTATCCAGAGAGGTAGGGACAGTGAAGTCTGTAAATGCCAGCGCCCAATTATCACAACGGTCGCGGGCGGTGATCGCATTTAGGCAGCGTATTAATTGCGGTGCGAGGCGGTATCTCCATTATGGTTTGATTTGGTACATGTGCCAATCGGGAGAGGTCGTAATTGGTAGACTTTTGAAGGATCGGATTGATGCCTTTTGTTCTTACTAAGAGAGTATCAAACTTCTAACTTTTGCTTTTGATATGCCGCCTTTGAGTGCTCCTATCGATTGCAAGACGTACGGTTGATCGTGAGAGAATCGGAGGTATGCCTTGTAATGTTGGTAATGTGATGAATCTCGACATTGTGTTCACTTGAGGAAACTTGGATGTACTCTGGAAGAATAAAGAAGTTTCGTTTATGAATAAATTCGAGTTTATATAATGATTTCTCTCAATAAATATCTACTGGAATTATGTGAGTAGTATGATGCCGCTTTTATGGTTCCGCGGATTGCATCGGATTATCAAGCGGATGTAGAAAGCTGATGTCTCTCAAAAATCAAATGATGCGGTTGTGCATTTTCTATTCATGTCAACAGAAGGTTGAAGTGTGACAGAAAGTCGGCACATATTTATTTATATTGGTTTAATAGGACGACGGCTATCGTGAAGTCCCATATATAGTCACGACGGAACGAGAGCGTTAAATGCAATTTTGGCAATTTTGGCATAAAATATGTTGATGGTAGTACTACGTTGGGTTATCATAATATAACGCGCCGTATAAAATGCTCGAGTTTGCTTCATAGATAGCATTTGGGTAGTTTTCTGAAGTAATAGAAGCGGTGGTATAACTTCTGCTGAAATTTAGAGCTTCCACTATCTACGAGATAATGATTAGTTTGGTGGAGGGATTCCATTATGGTAGTTTGGGTTGTTGAGGATGTTTAGAGACCATCTCCCCGACGGCGTCTTTAGCGGAGTGGTGTTGGAAGTTTAAATTCTCGCAAGTACACATATCTTATACGAGCACTTAAAGACAGGTACCGTTTTGGTAGTTTATTTTGCCAAAACGTGGCTTTGATTGTTTCTTATCAAATTGTTCATTAATGTTCTGGTTATTGTTGTCGGTAAACTGGTACATCTTGAGGTGGCTTGCAGAAGTAACTGGAGAAGAGCGACGTGGGCGTGTTAGTGGTTGATGTAGTGGGCCCTCTTGGCCGATCGAGATTGAACTGACTTTGTTTGTCTTTTCTTCGAGTTTATGGCGTATGCCAGAGAGAAAGCTATCAGGACCATCTTAATGTTAGGCTTAGAGGGAGCAGATATTAGTGTTCTCTGAATATACTTGCAGGGTAGAGTACCCCCTTAACTGGCGGATCATAACCAGGTTAGGTTGAGTTAGGAGGAGGGTGATGGAGAGCGAATGGAGGATGAGGATATTTGTTTGGAGGCGGATCACAGGAGTGTTGTTGGCGGTGACTGATAAGGATGTGATTGACTAAGGCGAATGGGAGATGGACGGAGACTGTAAGAACGGCATGTGAGCAGTGGTAGACGCGTTTCCAGCTCGTTGCGTCGAATTCATCGTTAATCTCAAATCCTGATAGTGCCGGTTCCGGTCGGGCGGGGGATTGTTTCTGTCTGGTAACACTCTGAGGGAGTGGTGTGATGGACACGATTATACCTTGCTGCAGCTCACTTCAGTGGCGGAGGGATAGAGGCTCTGTGCAACCCTTCCCTCCTCTTTCTTTTCTTTCTTTCATATTTTTTTTTTTTTTTGCTGCAACTTGAACGGTGAGCTCGACTCTCACTATGCGTAAAGAGAGCGTGCCTGACGTGATGGTGCTGCTGCTCTGAGCATGTGCGTTTGTTTGCGACATCCGGATGATAGGTGCGAAAGTTCTTCGGGGGAAGGGGCTTATCACGTCTGCGGTGCGTATTACGTTTGGGGTTCCTTTGTAGAACCTTCTGTCGCCGTTTGTTTGGGAGGAGGTGCTTCGGGTGCTGAGTGAATCAGCTTTGGTATCACGCGGGTTTACCAAGCGCTCAGCGTTGGCATCCCTCTTGCTATTGGTTTAAGTCTTTTTCTGGTAGCCCAGAAGAGGATGAGCGGGCACGGATATGTATCTGGCACGCTTACCCTGGCCTGGCACCAAGGAGCCATGCAGGAGGCGCTGCTGTTATTGTGGGAGCTATGTCTCAGATACTATAAGTAACTCGTCTGCGCAGTTAATGCTTCGAGATTTCATCGCACCGAGAGCAGCTCATCACCGAGGTTACACCAGCGCGCACGTGTGTGTACTTGTAGACGTTTTTACGGCAGATCTGTTGAGGCATTGCGTGCACGCGCTCGAAGACAGGTCCCGTAGGTGTGGACAGATGTTCGACTTGACCTGCTAGACTAGCTATGTTAGAAGCCTAGTGCAAAGGCGACTTGGTCTATGTGGTACTAGGTGTCGCAAGTGAAGGTAAATATGTCCTTCAGAGCGCCTGCAAATAATTGGGGGAGCCATGGGTTTAAGGAGATCCAGGATTAAGAGTGCAAGGTATGGTATGAGAAGCCAATTTCTCGTATTTAGTATTGTTTGATATCTTTTTTGTGCTGAAGGAGTTCGAGATAATTGTTAAATAATTAAGGTTGTAAAATCGTTATTCTCAATATTTGCGACGATAAGGAGTCGGGTAGTTTTTGCTGGGTTTTAGGCCTGTGTATCTTCTAAGAGCGTTAGGGACCGTGGTGTTATGGCGCTGATCGTGAAGACTGCTCTTAGCCCATGTGTCCTCGGCGTTACTATGACCAATGATCCTTATAAACGTGGTTGGAATGACTGGTGGTACCTGTGCATTAGGTCTTGCCGGGAGAAGGATTATGGTTGTCAGTGTGAATTGCTATTGATATTGATAAAGTAAATTGCGAGAGATTTTGTAAATTGAAATGAGCTCTGTTTTTGCTGGAAAAAAAAATTACGGACCTAAAGAATCTACTTAATGATTCGATTTTGTCTCGCATACTTCTGCTAATATTGCAGGAAAATAGTGGTTTTTTTTCCATGCGGGGTTGGATTGAGCCTTTTCAGATCCCAACGCAAGGTTACAACATATTACAAACAGGTAAGTCGGAGTTATCCCGAGAGGATAAAAGAAGAATCATTTCATGTTAGGCCGCTTGTAGCGGGCCAAAATAAGTAAAAAATACTCGTACGTTATATAAACTGTGAGAGCATCGGACAGCGCCAATTTATGGTCGGATTTATTCATTAATCGTAAACTATAGAGTGAATGAGAGGTGGTTCTTGTTAATTAATATAACAAAATTGCGCTGCTGGTTCGAGTGGAGGGTAGATGCTGGCGATCAGAGTCTTTCTGTTAGACGAGAGAAAGTTCTACGGTGCTTGTTAGTGAGGGCTGGGTTAGTCGTAAAGAGGACGGACTGTGGCGTGTATATTTGGTATCGTACGGATCCTGCTTACGTCTCGCATGGTCATCAAATGTTACGTCCCTCTAGCTGGTAGACTACTTAGGGGTTTGGAAAACAGGTGATTCGTTTAGTGGACGAAACCAACAGTTTCGGGTCAGAGAGCGTGTATGACAGACTCGATGGTTGGTAATATTTTTAAATCAAAAAAAACCTTGATTTACTAATCATATCACGAGGTACATCAAAACCATATTGAGAATAATTATAATTATCTTTTATAATTATTATATTTATCAACTAAATATATAATTATTCATATGCGGCCTTAGATCGATACTCTTATGATTAAGAGTAAGTGACATTTTAGGATGAGGAAGATTACACTGTAATACATGGAATGAATAATAATAAATATACCAATGAAACAATAAACTCATAAGTCAATAATATGCTCCGAAGAACTGATTTCTATTATTGAAAGTTAATTGTTTATGCTTAAAATCTTCCATTTTCTTATTTTAACTATTTTACGGTTTTCTATAAGGGGCGACTATTACTATAAATATTGATGGAAATTCTCTGCATAGGTTTTCTTATATAAACCAATAAATAGATATTTAAAAAGTTTATACTTGTTTAAATCTAAATAAACATATTATCATATTAAAGATAATAAAGCTGAAATGTTTTTTCCATTAAATATCAGAATGCACTGGAACACGGATAGAATATTAGCACAAGTCAAAATGGTATACTAGGGATCTAGAATATGAATGCATCAAATTGGCTTACCCCATTACAATCGAGAATATGCGTTTGTAGAAGTATTTCACAGCTACAAGTACATCCAAAAGAAACAGCGTTGATCACTAATAACTTTGGAAATGTGTTGGCGCAATATCTTCGATAACAAAACGTAGTTCGTAACTGTAGGAAGAGAGATTCAAAATCCTTTGCGAGGAGAAGATGGCGGACTCGCTGAAGTAAAAGAAAACAAGATTTTGGTCACGTGAGAGGTTGGTCCGCAATATTCAAATGAAAGAAGAAGAAAACGAAGGTGACAAATATTTAATATATATATATATATATATTATATATATATATATATATATATATATATATTATATATATATATATATATATATTACTATATATATATATGTTAGTGTCTAAAGCTGACATCATGTAACGTAAGTAACGACAGCCTACAGTAGGCATTACACATTGTTGCATTGCATGTAACAGAAAAAAAAGACTTTGACAGCAAAAAAATAGGGCGCCCGAGGTTTTATGATTTAACACTAACGAATACCCACGGGTAGACCCACCCCGAGGTCGGAGTCCGGGGTTCTCTCGGCCTCTTAGTGGGACTACGGGGGGGACTGTAATTCCCCCCCTCCGGGGTATGGTCTCCGGAACGCTCCGCTCTTTTTTTAGGTCTTCCCTCGTTGGTCGTCGGGTTGTTCCTCCGACCTTTCCCCTTCCGGGGTATTTAAAATCATCCCCCCTCCGTCCACCATTTTCTAGCTCGAGGCCCTCTAAAAAAGTTGGTAAAACCCTTTTTAGGGGGCTCGAGCCGAGCCCCTATATGGCCGTGATGGATATTCATCTATATTTATATATTATTATTATAATATTTTAATAATATTAATATATATTTATATATTAATATATATAATATATAAAATAGAAAGTGATTTACATCCCTTGTTAGTTAAATCTTTCTCATTAGAATAAAAAAAATGTACCTGATTTTTCCTAAGAAAACTTGTGCGCATAGATTATTAGCCTGCTTTTTTTTTTTATTTATTGTTTGTCTTGTTTTAAAATATGCTCGAATGGAAAATGTCTTTAGGAATGGTTTATTCAATAGCCATTCTCATAAATAAATATGTATAAATGACATTAATTAATAATTAAAAGTCACTAAATTTTAAATAAATAAATCTTAAATTTAAGTTTGCACATACCACAAGCGGAAGTCAACTTAATCATACAAGCTCAAAATCGAAATAGGGATTTTTTGTTTATATAACCCGTTGATAACGATCATCGAGTATAAATATATCGATTATATCGATGATTATTTTAAACGTATATCGATGAGTTTCAAAATAGTCGAGATATACGTGAAGCTCAGACTGAAATATTTATTAGTATATATATATATATAGTATATATATATATTATATTTATATATTATTTATATTTTTTATATATTTATATATATATTATATATATATTATATTATTATATATTTATATATATATGTCATGCATCCCGAAAAGGCCAGGCAGGTAACTAAAAAACTTATTACAGGTACACGAAAAATAAAAATAATCATTTTATTAATCAGGAGACATTTTTTATCGCCCTGAAATTAAAAACAAAAATAAAAAAAAAACGGGCTTTGTAAAAAATTAAAATTGTTTAAAATAAATTGCAAAAATATTATTAAGTTTTTTGATAAATCAAAGATGCGGCTTACTCCGAGTGAGCACGGAAAGGTGCCAAATGTTGATATTTTTTTTTTTAAACTAGAGAATACCCCCTCGGGTTAACAAGAACGATGGATAGAGTCGGGATTTCTTCGGCCTACCGGGGACGACAGGGGGGACTGTCCCTCCGTCGCTCGAACCCCCTAAAAAGGATATAAATAAGAAAAACAATATTTTCTCCAAAGCGTAAAAAAAGTGGAATTTGGCAACTTTTGGCTTTCGAGACTAATGCAGGTTTCAAGGTCAATTTGAGCGTGCACTTATTCAGGTCTAAGATTTTTACATATTTTAAGCGAGTTATTAATAAATATTAGAAAAAAATAATTTTTTTTTAGTTTCTTCGATGAATACTTGCTGAATCAAAAATGTTATTTATTTTCCGTAATGTTATAGTTTTTAGTACATGGCTGAATCTTGTTCTTGGGATGCTGGCCCTTTGAAACTTGCATTAGTCTCTTCGAGAGCAAGTTGCAAATACCACTTTTTTTACGCTTTGGAGAAAATATATTTTTTGTTTATATTCTTTTAGGGGTTTCGATCTTCGACGGAGGGACAGAGGGGGGACGAAGTCCCCACCGTCGTTCCCCGGTAGGAGAAACCCTGACTCTATCCATCGTTCTGTTACCCGGCGCGTATTCGGTTTCGTTTAATATAAAAAATTCAAGAACATTTGCACCTTCTGCGCCCCTTCATCGTGATGTAAGCCGCTATCTTCGAATTGGATCAAAAAATATATTCCTCACCTTATTAACATTGTAATTTTTTTTTTTAAATGTCTTTTGTTATTTTTTTTATTTTTTTTTTTTTAATTTCCGCTTTCAAAAATGTTCTCCTGCTTTATAATAGTAAAATATATTTATTTTACGTTTTTTGTAGCTGTTTATTAGTTTTAGTTCAGCCTGATTTTCGGTGATGCTGACCATATTATATATATTATTTATATACTATAATATATATATATATATATAATATTATTATATATATTATATATATATATTATATATTTATATATATTATTATTTATTTATTATTATATATATATATATTATTATCTGTTTATAATTTATTATGAAATGATAGAAAATAAAAATGAAAATTTGGAAAAAAATTATGGCTGAACGTAGATTGTCTCTATAGTAAGATAACTACAAGCTCTAAATGGCAGTAAAACGGCGCCATTGCAGTTTAGTTTGCTTAGCTATAAAGAAATACGAGAAAATTTGATGCTAATTATAGTTTTGTTTGATCTTCGCTATAGAAATCGTTAATACGTATATATTTTTTAGTGAAAAATTTGAATAATTTGATCTATTTGCAATTACCGTAATTAGCCTACCCTGCTTGTCACTTTCTGTTCAATAGTTTTTCATCGTCGTGATCAGTGTATATTAAATATTGATTACCTTTTATAAAATTTTACATTAAGTTAAGAATAAGAAAACACATTTATGGAGAAAGACAAAAGATATATAGGACAGCTTGCTGGTTAAAGCTCGGATATGAAAAATTGATAGCCTTAGAAATGAAAAATATTACCTTGCGAGTGTAATTTGAAATGCAGAAGAAACTAATTGGTGTACTCTTGGGTTTATCTTACAAATATGTGTTAAAGATTCATGAACTATTCATAGCTTATTATTTAACAGGCTGTTTTATGAATTCATTACTATTTGTGGTTGTGTTATAGTTTTTTTTGGTGGGAACTGTAGCAGTTATAGCAAATTTTGAATCCTAATATTTGGAAGATGATAGATTTGGTAGAGAAATATTTTTGAGACTAAAAGGTATTTAACGATTTTCTCAGATTTGGCGTTTGCAAAGTTTGTACCAAATGTCACAGAATTATCAGCGAATTGGAACATTAACACTGTAACAGCGAACATTGTAAAACTGCGCAGAAAATGTGGCCATTCGTAGGCTACCAGCTCCTTCTTTTATTTATACTGTGGTGGTGGAAGATGTGAAAATAAAATTTTTACGTTCAGGAATGTGACATAATTAAAATTTGACATTTGTAAAATTGGGTAATTGTGTAAGCTAGCAGTAAAAATAAAACATTTTTAAAACATTATCGATGTTTCGATAGACTTCCGGATGCAAACTGTCACTATTTATTTTTACTATCCGTTTAGGAACCCAATAAGTTTAGTTTGATAAGTGATGTTAGGGATTCACAGTGAAATATGTTCTACTTAACAAATCTATTTATTTACCCTTTAAGGTGTTTTCAGATCTTAAAACCAAAAAGCGTGTAGATTTGGAAAGTGTTGACTTTCATCTTTCATGGGTAGGACAATCTAAAAGAAACGATTATCGGAAAATTAAATCGTTAGTTTTCTATATTAAGTCAGCTCCACATGTTTACGCGAATATTATATTATATATTATATATACTTATATATATATATATTTATTATATATATATATATTTTATTATTTATTTATATTTATATATATTATATATATTTAATTTTATATATATATAGTATTATATACAGCTTGATCCATTTTTTCGTCTGAGGTTCGATATTCGATATATCGAGTATTGGATATATCGATATTATAGATATTATTTTATATATATATATATATATATATATTATATATATATATAGTTATATAGTATATATTATATTTATATATATAATAGTATTATATTATATTAATATATAGGTTAGTTGTCCTAATGCTGACATCATCTAGGTACAACAGATGAACGACAGCACCTACAGTAACACAAATTCCTTTTTTCAAGCAAGGGACAGCTGATTATATATTATATTATATATTTACTTTTATATATATATATATTATAATATATATATATTATATATATAGTATATATATATATAATTTACTATATAATATTATTATATTATATATATTATAATATTATGGGCATAATTTGTAGATAATTTTTTATCAAGAAATCTTTTTCTAGATAAAAAAATTGCTATTAAAAGAATTTGTAGACTGTACTGTGACTTTTTTCTAAAAAAAAAATTCTATGTTCAAAAAAATTTCTTAAGTTCAGAAAAGTTGTTTAAGGTTAAGTATAGTTTTTAAGAAAAATATTATTAGCGGCAAGTTCTGAATTATTGCCAGAGCTTGCCACTTGAAATATTTCGCTTATAAAAAATAAACTTA
This sequence comes from Trachelipus rathkii, assembly GCA_015478945.1. NCBI lineage: Eukaryota > Metazoa > Arthropoda > Malacostraca > Isopoda > Trachelipodidae > Trachelipus > Trachelipus rathkii. Next base: position 7,644 of record JABUQX010108806.1, on the reverse strand, counting down.
AACTTAGCTTTAACTTAACCTACCTAAATAAATTTTACATGGAAGAAAAGTCACAGACAAGTATTCTACAAAGTATGCCATATATATAATATATATTATATATATTTTATTATATTATATATATATATATATATATTTATTATATATATATATATATATATTTATATAATATATTATATATATCTTATTATATTCGAGCGCGTGTGCATTTTTCAGCAGTCATCGCTACAGTTCACGGTTCCCTATTTTGCATTAAATATATATATATATATATATATATATTTATATATATTTAATATATATAATATATATATTTTAATATATATATATTATATATATATATCTTATATGTATATATAAACCTCCTGTGGCAAACCATCCAAAAATTAACAACTATGCTGTAGAATGCTTCTTACATTTCAAGGATTGGCTGTGCTTTCTTGTTAATTTCTGTAGCCCCCCTGGTCGCCCGTCCGTGCTCTATATGAAGAATTTATTGGTCTCCGTATTATTAATAGATGGTAAAAAATTTTGTAGACTTGTATCAGCTACCCTCTGAGATTTTAATCGCCTTCTAGCTGAAAACATCGTTACTCCTTCAGCCTGCTCTCATACGCTGCTTACCCATCTAAACCAAAATCATTTCCTGTTGTCTCTACGTGGCCTCTCTAGCATTATCTAAGTCTTCTTTAAATAAGGGGCCACAACTTGTGCAGAATACTTTCTTATTATTTGGCCCCAAACATAGCTTATTTATACAGTTTACTATATTACTTTTTTCGCTTGTAAACAACATTGCATTTTATTATGCCCAGCATTATATTTAGCATTATTATATTTGCTTCCAACTACTGATTAGCTACTTTCATTAAATTACTGCTATATCACACCTTATTATCATTTTCTTCATTAGTCCACGACTCAGGCCAATCCCCATTCATATCGCAGTTAAAACTTTGTATGAGAAACCTAGGTGAAGAACTTTATCTGTTTTACATTAAAAATTCATTTGCCACTTATCTGCCCCACCCAAAGAAGTTTATCAAATCATTTTGAATCGTATATACATCCATCCTTCACTTCTCCTAACTGAGGTGGCCACTTTGGTATCATCTGCAAACTTAGAAAACCTTGCATTTAAGTACATTGGTCTAAGCATTTATTATATTATATGAGTGTAACTATGTAGCCCAGCTCGACCCCTGTGCGCACCACTCTTCATATTTCCCATGATGACATTTGCCATTTAGTTGTACACACTGTTTTCTATTCTCAAACCATTCTTTAATCCAACCATGTTACCATCCACCATACCACATGAAAAACTTCATCACCCTTATGTGGAACCTTATCAAAAGATTATACTATTATATTATATTATATATATATTAATATATATATTATTATGATATATATATATATACATATCATATATATTATGTATATATATATATTATATAGAGAGAGAGAGAGAGGAAAGAGTTGGTCCGAAGTTTTTTTAAATTAGAATAATTGAAAACGAATAAAAATAAAAAATAAACGGCAAAAAAACGAATTCATATTAAATTTCAATAATATAATATAATATAATAATATAAAATAATAAAATTAATAATAATTAATTATAATACTTAGCACTTTTTCAAGTAGTCTACCTTCAATTATAAAATTATCTTTCAATGAAAACGAATGTTTGCCATTGTTTTTAATTGTTTTAGTTTTTCAGTATATTCGTCCTTTATAAAGGTAATTACAGGATAAGTTAAGGAACTTTAATGACCTTTATTTTGGTTAAAAAGAGAATTATATTGTTATTGTATTTCACTGATTCTGAATAATAATTATGAAATTTATAGAGACCTCTTTTCCATACTGAACATAACATATTGGCAAATGTGGATCTTGCAGTACGTTCATTACCACCTGTACTCTGCACAAACTGTGTTAAAACTTCTTCGTAGTAATTTTTTAATGGTGAAAAGCATGCTACATCCAATGGTTGTAAGAGATCTGTACAATGTGATGGCAATTTCAGGATTTCGATGTTTTCCTGTTTTGCTATTTCAAGTGTTTGTGTTGATGTATGGCTTAGATGACCATCCATAATTATTAGTAAAGGTCTTTTTCCACGGGTTATTTCTGCTAATTTTTGGAAAAATTCCTCAAACACTTTTGCTGTCATCCACCCACATTCAGAAGTTGCATACATTGTACCTGGCAACATATCTTTTCCTGAACCTACCCAACCGGCAATGCTTCCAATGCTTCAAGGATTATTGACTTATATATTTTTTCTTTTTTAATATAATTTCTAGGCATGGTTATTTAATGAAAAATAAAATTCGTAAAATATAATTTTGCCCAATTTTTTTAGGAAATTTGCCTGAAATAATAAAAAATTTAATAATAAGAAAGTAATAATAATAGTATAAATAATAATAAAATATATATATAATTTTATAATTTTTTTCTAAGGGAAAAAATGGAAATGTTTGGGGGCATAAATGGATGGGATAAAATGGAAAAAATACCATTCCATTCTTACCCCCAAAAGATTTTTTTTCAGGGGTAAAACATTTTATTCCCAAAATTTTTTGAGGGAAGTAATAGAAACTCAAGCTGTTAATGGTCAATTGGGGGTACCCCAACCTTTCCATTTTCCCCCCGGTTTTGTTTCAAAACTCATTAGTTTGGTCTGTAGACCCTTATTTGTCAGAGTTGAAATCGAGATTTTTCGGCTCCATTTCTATAGCATGCTACTTTGTCAGGCACTACTTTTGCATGATATATCAGAGTTAGATGATAATAATATATTTATTAGTATAAGAAATGAGCTAACAAACCCAGGTTTAACTTTTCAAATATCATGTTTCCTTCAAGTTAAAAGTAGGATTTCCTTTCTTACCTCATATTCGAACCATTCGATTCCTACCCCAACTTGCATATAAGGTTGTGGTCAGAATCAATAAATTAGAAGGCTGAAAGTAGTGTATATTATAAATTGAATTATAAAATAAAACATAGGTCAGGTTTGTTCAAGAATTGGTTGGATAAAAGAGTAGTTGTGGAATAGATAATTGTTGCTCCAGACGTGAGAATGCTGATGCTTCGGCCTCCTCCCCACCTAAATAGGTATTGAGAGGATCCCAACCATTCAGTGGTGTGTACATTGTGAAATCCCCTTAATAGAGGACCTCAGTATTTTGGATGAGGAGAGAATATAACAGTCTCGTGAGACGTTTTTTAGTAAGATATTCAATAGAAAGGAGTCTGAAAATCTGTCCTGTTAGCATGTAGACTCAGTAGCAGATGCCACAAGATTATTGTAGTAGAAGGAAGAAAGAGATTTTGAGCCACAGAGCATCGAAGTTAGGAGATTCTGAGATTCCTGTGGAAGTGTATACAGTGTGAGTTATTAATGTTTACATAGTTTCAACACACTCGACCCTTCAGACTCGGGAAATTATTAAATAAGTTTATAGTTAATACATTAAAACGAGTTAGAGGGTGAATTCTTATGCCATCTGATGTCTCAGACAAGGACAAAAATTAGGGTTTTAGAGTGTAGATAGTGTATTTCCACAGAGCCAAAAGTTAGATTTTAAGCCGCGGATGTTGGTAAAGTTAATAGAAGGCCCGCGACCTATGCAAAGTCGCCTCCTTTCACACACATACATTACTCTTCATACTACGAATAAGAAACAATAGACAAAAACAGACTTAAAACAAAAGAAGAAATTGGGATAAAATTGAATAAACTAAATCCTACTTAAAAATTTAAGCACCTTAAATTAATTTAAATTAAAAAATATTACTTATTTTATGACATGTACAACAACAAACCTAAAAACTTAAACTGACTTACTAAATTTATTAACACATTTAAAACTAAAAATAAAAAATAAATATAAATACTAAATATATACAAAAATTAATTAACTAAATTAATTAAATTAAAAAAAATTATACTATTATACACTGAAAAGACTAAACTTAAACTCTAAACATATTATTACACTTCCTAATAATTTATTAAAACCTACAAAAGATAAAAAAAAAAATGAAAAAAATTTAAAACTAAAACTTATCTTTTAAAACTCCAAACTTTTAAACCTCGCCGAAACGAATAAATGAATACTTTACTTTGATAATTTAATAAAAACTTTTCAATTTAAAAAACAAAATGAGATTTGAAAAAAACACACACACATCATAATATGTTCCAAATTCAAAAACGAAACGCAAGATCCAATAGGCGTCATCTTGGGCTCGCATTTCAAAACCGCTGTTTTTATTTTGGCACATCCATAGACTTTTTAGTAGACACTGGCACAAGTATGACAGCTCTTTCTGCATCAATGACACGCAATTTTTCTCTTTCTCCTACTGCAGTTTTTTTTAGGTACTGCAGAAAATAATACTCTTATTAAGTGTCATGGTGAACTTACAGCATTTTTTACGTTATGCATATTTCTGACTGTGAGTTTGCAATGGACCTTTCTTGTTGCAGACATAGCAACCTCCCTTCTCGGTATGAATTTCTATTTCGATCATTTTAATTAATTTTGGATTGGAGTCAGAAATTCAGTTTTGGTATCCCACTAAAATCTTCAGCTCATTTCGAATTCTAAATTGGTCAGTGCCATCGTCCATTTTTAATTACATTTTTCCTTTCTCATCCTGTAGGTCACTAAAACTTTTTGAGAAAAATTATCCATCTCTTACGTCACCTGTCAGACCGCTTACAAATTGTTGAATTAATTCTATAATTTTTCAACGTGATATAGCGCTCGTCCTGTTTGATCAAATTTCGTGCGAATTACAGAGGAAATTATTAACATCGCAAAAACTGAATTTAATACTTTTGAAAGCTGGTACATTCGACCTTCTAAATCCCTCCGATCGTCGCCTTTCATCTCGTTCCCAATAAGCTCCAGGTGTAAGCTCCCATGTGGTGATCTATATGAACATATAAATTCTATAGAACTAAAATTCAGATTGTTATCTCTCCCTTATATTAACAGTTTGTCTCATAAACTTCATTGTACTCGAAGATACAGTAAAATAAATCTTTCCGATTCTATTCAGATCCCAACTCATCCTGAAGACATAGAAAAAAAACTGCCGTTGCGACCCATTTTGGTCTCTTTTTGAATAATAAAATCCTTTTGGTTCTTTCGCGATGCTGTGAGCTGCTTGTCCAGCGCTTTATGGAGTCAATATTTCGAGATATTTCCTTTTGTTTTTGTGGCATCTGTGAGTGACATTGTTTTCTCAGGAGAATAAGAACAAAAACATTTGCATCAGAGTCATTTCAAAATTAGCATGAAACCACCTTCGTATTCTGTTCCTAAGCCTTCGTTTTTATTTATGCAATCATCTCTAGACTTTTTAGGTTATCATATTTTCAATGGTTTTTAGTACAAATCGTGACTCTTAGAGTCTCAAATTTCCGCCTTATCCTCTGTGCAATTGACTTTTCGTAGTCCGTCGTTTATTCGTATCGTAGGCATTTATCGTCGTGTAATTCATAAATATCTTTGCAAATAGTTTAAACCTTCGCTTCGGATATTGTCTAAATCTAATCCTCTTTCTTCATTGTATCATTCGACCTTCTAAATCCCCCTGGTCTTTCGCCGCTTCATCTCGTTCTCCAAAAAAGCCCATTTAAGGGTCCACCTCTGTGGTGATGTTAGAACCATTAATATTCTTTAATTAACAAATCAGATCGTTATCATCTCCCTTATATTAACGGTTTGTCTCATAAACTTCATGGTTCTCAATTTTGAATTAATCTTCTCCGAGCATATCATCATATCCCTAACTCATCCGGAAGACATGGAAAAAAACTGCCGTTGCACCCATTTTGGTCTTTTTTGAATTGTTCTATGCCCTTGTTTTTTGGTCTTCGCAATGCGGGCTCTTTCCAGGCGCTTTATGGATTCATTTTCGAGATATTCTGTTGTTTTTTGTGTATCCTGGATGACATAAATTTGCATTAGACTTATTTTCAAATACCTACATGATAAAACCACTCGTATTTGTTCCATGGTTTATTTATGCAATCATTTCTAGACTTTTTTAGGTTATCATATTTCTTTCCATGGTCTTACTTAGTACTGACTCTAAGACTTCTCAAATTCCTAATATTATTTTATATACTGCTGATTCTCAGTCTTCGTCGTTTTCTTGATCTCCTCGGTTTTTACCACCTTTTTTGGTAACATTGCTAAATTAATTTTTCCTCTTTCTGGAATTTGGTCCTAAAAAGTTCTAGTTCTCTTTCTTGGTGTCTCTGATAAGCCCTCAAAGCATTTCATTAGAAGTTTAAAATTGCTATATGCTGGACGCAGGCATCTCTTCTATTTCTCACATGTCAGATGTCAGTAAAGCCTCTGCATCAATTGGTCACTGACGTTTCTCAAGTTCGCCATCGGAGCTGCACTACATCAGATGTTAATGGTGGACGACTAATACCAATAGATTTTTTGTTACTCCAAGAAATTGCCGATGCAGCAACAGAAGACGTATTCAACTTTCGATAGAGAACTTTAAGCAGCATATTTTGCTGTACATTTTTAGCATTTTTATGAATGTAGAAATGTCCTATGTACGGATTATAAACCTTTTGTTTCCGCTTTTTATAGCAGAAACCCAGCAAAGACATCTTTCCATCATCTTGGAGTACGTCTCTTCAGCCTTATATATTAAAGGTTCAGATAACGTCGTAGTTGATCTTCCTGCTATAGCACGATCACAAGCTACTGACGAAGAATTGCAAACTTACAAGTCGAAACTTCATGTATTTCCACTTTGACAATCTTCAAATTTGGTGTGAAACTACTACTACTCATCCTCGTCCGTTTCTTCTCAAGCAGAATCGTGAACAAATTTTTCAAGATCTCCATACTATGTCTCATCCAGGTGTCAAAGCTTCTCTTCCATTAGTGAAGACGCGCTATTTTTGTCCCAATTTTGATAAAGATGTTCGTGTATGGACTCAATCTTGCCACCAATGTCAAAGTTTCAAGATTCATCGTCATACAAGGCAACCTATTATCCCATTAGAAATTTCTTCCAAGCGCTTTGAAACTGTACACATTGACATTGTCGGATCCTTACCTCCGATAGCTGCAATTCAAGAGTCTTCAGCAGCATTTCGATATCTTCTAACTTGTATAGATCGAAATACAAGATGGGTGGAAGCTTTTCCTCTTCAGAACCACTGCAAAATCAGTCTCTTACGCTTTCTTACAATAGATCTCTAGAATCTGCTTGCCATTATGTCATCACGGATCGTTGACCTTAGTTTGAAAGGGAATTCCTTAGAGAACTATCTTTGGGTTTTATCACAAATCAGTCAATATATATACATACCTATAAAAAATATATTTATTTTTGGATATACGTATTCGTTGACTTTTACACATTTTATATGAATATAACCTTAATTGATGTAAATTTTATCCAATTACTCATATCAAGGACTATAATAACTAATTACTATAATTGAATATTGTACAAAAGCGTACCTTTAGTTGTACCGCCTCCATAAGCTTTCCTAATTTTAAGCTTGGTCTTCTGATATTAGGATATAAATGGAGTTACATACAATAATTAGCAGATTTCTCAAGAATATTGCAG
>JABUQX010108805.1:0-27826 GCA_015478945.1 Trachelipus rathkii | reverse complement strand
TATAGGACCTTTGTACTTACTAATATCAGTTCACCGTTGAGAAACGTCCACTATTATATTGGGGTTGTATATGTGATAGTTTATTACCTAAAGGTGTTGCGCAGATCAATAGTATAGAATCGTTTTTCGCGTTTCCCTGTCGAAACTTGGTTCCATGGACTAATTATGTATAGTGTCGCCTTTACGGGAATCGCAAAAAAGCGGCTGATAAAAGAGCTTTACAATAATTTACATCAGTTACCTAAGCCTATAATAACTTATCTTCAATCCGAATATTACTACAGATATAGTGACGCCTGATCGGGAAACTGATATAAGTCGAAAGTCTAAAGTGCAAATTCCGAAAAAATAATTTGGACTTAAAAAATTTTGTGTAATTTATTTTCTTTTGAAATTTTTATGATTTTTTAAGACACTTAGACCTTCGTCTTAACACTTAGACACCTTCAGAACTTATACTTGACCTTCGACTTAGCACATTAGATCACGTATCGACTTAGCACTTAACCTTCGACTTAGACTTAGACCTTCGACTTAGCACGGTTATCCATTACTTATTAATAATATACTTTGGAAATCTTTTTACTATAACAGCACGAAGGAATAATCGTGTACGAACTTGTAATTTTCTACGACTAATATTAATTAGTTACGTAAAAATGCACAAATATTTAATGAAAATAATTTTATAAAAAGGTGAGATAAAAATAGTCGCTATATTTGTGTAACCTGCGAATTAAAAGAAAAAATAAATAATTATAATAATTAATTTATTTACTTATCATGAGATACGATAAAAAACTAATTAATTGCTTTTAAATTAATAGAGTATTTTAGAAGCTTGGTATGAGATGATATATATATATATATATATATACATTGCTAAAGTGAAGAACAATCAACTCTTCTTATCTTTAATAGTGTATGTTTTCCTTAATAATGTTTTAATTAAACTTATTATATTATTCTTAGAAAAGATATAGATTTATTATTATTTATTCTGTGTAATAAATATTGATGATAAATGAATAAATGTATCTCAAATATTATAATAATAATAGAAATAATATAGTGAGAATGTAGTATAAGGTACTCTAATATAGTTTTAACCAGAAGATGAGAAAGCAATGAATCTCTCATATTACATATCCTCACGTGGATTGAGTAAATATCTTCCTGATATCGAGGTGTCTACTACGCGGTTGCTAAGATATATCACGTTGTTTTAAATAACAGAAGCGATAAGGTCTAATTTTTTAAACAATTATATATTTTCTAGTTTTTCTCTGTTTGAGATTCTGGATATTCTTCCGAGTATTTTCTTGTTAAGGTTACGACGAACGTTTAAGAAAACCGCAGTTATCTCGGTTGCTACATAATTTGCTCTCAAGCATGTATGTATTTGGGAAATCATGAGTCATGACCAATTCTCATAGCCCAGCGTTTGCATACTGTCACGAGAGTTTGTTATTAAAATGCTAGTTGGAAGAATAGATACTACAGCGATCGGATGACCCCCGACGTCTTACCCACGGCTCACGCTTAGGGTGAATACAGTTTACAACTGAGAGTGATGTCAGCCTGTCACGTCATTGATATATTCGGACGGGCGCAATTTTCGATAACGGTGGTATTGGCTGGGAGAAAGGCGATTGTTTGAAATGAGACTAAGCGAACGTGATGTGAGGTTCAGTTTCTGTCTGCAAGACAGACATCGAATGAGACAATTCTGACATGAAATACACGCCTCGTCTCCTTCCTAAGCGTCGTAAATATAAAAACGAAAGTAATAAACTACTTCGCGGAGACAATATAGACAAGAATTCGCGCCTTCTGAGCTTTTGCAAACAGTTATTTGAGTTCAGTTACAGATTTTTATTACGATTCCTATATACATTCCTGTTTATTCACCGGGACAATTTCTTTCTATGTTATGGGAGCCAGGTTGGTACTTCGTCGTCGGTCACTACTACCAGTTATCTCTCTTGAGTGAGAATAAAGAATCTTTTCGATTTTTATTATCTAATCCGAACCGTGTCTGCAGGAAAGGGATAATATCCACAGCCAAATCACGCGTTGTACGATCGGTCGATCGACCTTTAATTTCTTGAACGGGATTTGCATAAATATGAAATAACCGCTCAACGATCTTCGTCGCACAGATAATCCAAGTAGAAAAATATGTGATGTGATTTTGTAAATTATTATTGATTAAGCGCATTTAGTGTAGTCGCGCGTGTAGGTTAATAGAGAAGCGAGTTATTCTTTTTGGAACATTTCGAATCAGAGCTTTTTATAGTTAATAGATATTTTTATGACTTCTCGCATAGGATTACATCGTACGTGGCTCCGTAATTCTTCCAATTAAATTTTTACAGTCGTGTTTCTTTAATTAGTGAACTCATAATAATTAAATCTGTATTTACAAATTATTCCTATAAGTTTCATGAAAATAACCCCGCAGATTTTTTTATGCCTTTTCTAGCTAAGTAAAGATTCAGTAAACTTCATCAGTTCCTGAAGATAAGATCGATTTTCCGAAGAACAGGAACTGTTGATCGACATCTTGGAACTGAGGTTTGAATCTCTGCTAGAAAGGCATAAAAAATCTGCGTGTTATCGCATAGCGAATAATTTGTATACAGTTTTATTAGAGTCTATTAAGACAAAACGACTGAAAAATTTATTGGAAGAATTCGGCCACGCGATGTCTTGCGAAGAAGTAAGAAGTAAAACATAAAAAGCTCTGTTCGATGTTCAAAGAAACCGCTTCTCACGTTACCCGCGCGACTCACAAATGCGCTATCAAAATTATTTACAATCACATCACTATTTTTCACTTGGATACTTGCGACGAAGATCGTTGCGGATTTCATAATTGCAAATCCCGTCAAGAAAAAAGGTCGGTCGACCGATCGACAACGACGAGGTTGGCTGTGGATTTCCTATCCTCAGACCACGGTTCCGGAAGATTAAAAACGAAAGATCTTTCTCTCAAGAGACGAGTCGGTGATGATGACGACGACGAAGTACCATCGGCTCCCAAAAAGAAGAAATTGTCGGATAAACAGGAAATGTTTATCGGAATCGTAAAATCGATGCTCAATAATCTGTTGCAAAAGCTCAGAGGCGCTGACTGCTATAGTCTCGCGAGTAGTTTATCTTTTGTTTTTATATCGACGCTTAGGAGGAGACGAGGCGTGTATTTCATGTCAGAATTGTCTCATTCGATGTCTTGCAAAAAACGTCATAGATCGCTTTGTTCATTTTTCAAAACAATCGCTTCTCACCCAAAACACACGAATCCCGAATGCGCCGTCGAAATTATATATGAGCAGATCGAACTTATTCACTCGTGCGTGTGCGTCGCAGATCGCTGTAGATTTCCCAGTTATAACAAACTCCGTGGACAGGATGACGCTGGGCTATGAGAATGGCTGCTACAGATTTCCCAATACAACAGCGAGAGCAAATTATGTAGCAACCGAGATAACTGCGGTTTTCTTACACGTCGACCTCAAAGAAAAAACTCGGAAGAATATCCAGAATCTCACTCATATATAATTTCGACGGCGCATTCGGGATTCGTGTGTTTTGGGTGAGAAGCGATTGTTTTGAAAAATGAACAAAGCGATCTATGACGTTTTTTGCAAGACATCGAATGAGACAATTCTGACATGAAATACACGCCTCGTCTCCTCCTAAGCGTCGATATAAAAACGAAAGATAAACTACTCGCGAGACTATAGCAGTCAGCGCCTCTGAGCTTTTGCAACAGATTATTGAGCATCGATTTTACGATTCCGATAAACATTTCCTGTTTATCCGACAATTTCTTCTTTTTGGGAGCCGGTGGTACTTCGTCGTCGTCATCACCGACTCGTCTCTTGAGAGAAAGATCTTTCGTTTTTAATCTTCCGGAACCGTGGTCTGAGGAAAGGAAATCCACAGCCAACCTCGTCGTTGTCGATCGGTCGACCGACCTTTTTTCTTGACGGGATTTGCAATTATGAAATCCGCAACGATCTTCGTCGCAAGTATCCAAGTGAAAAATAGTGATGTGATTGTAAATAATTTTGATAGCGCATTTGTGAGTCGCGCGGGTAACGTGAGAAGCGGTTTCTTTGAACATCGAACAGAGCTTTTTATGTTTTACTTCTTCGCAAGACATCGCGTGGCCGAATTCTTCCAATAAATTTTTCAGTCGTTTTGTCTTAATAGACTCTAATAAAACTGTATACAAATTATTCGCTATGCGATAACACGCAGATTTTTTATGCCTTTCTAGCAGAGATTCAAACCTCAGTTCCAAGATGTCGATCAACAGGAACTGTTGATCGACATCTTGGAACTGAGGTTTGAATCTCTGCTAGAAAGGCATAAAAAATCTGCGTGTTATCGCATAGCGAATAATTTGTATATACAGTTTTATTAGAGAGTCTATTAAGACAAAAACGAAACTGAAAAATTATTATTGGATAAAATAAATTTCGGCCACGCGATGTCTTGCGAAAATAGTAAAACATAAAATAAGACATCTTGTTCGATGTTTACAAAGAAACCGTGACTTCTATCACATACCCGCGCGACTGCAATACAAAATGCTGCTAATCCAAAATAATATTTACAAATCACATCATCTATTTTTTTCACTTGTATGAATACTTGCTGAAACGATAAGATCGTGCGGATTTCATAATTGCTTATAATATTACCCGTCAAGAAAAAAGGTCGCTAGTCTAAAGATCCGAATCGACAACGACAAATTTAGAGTGTTTGCTGTATGGAATTTCCTATTCTTTCTAAAGAACCACGTAGTAATCTCTTGGTAGATTAAATAAACGAAAGAGTACTTTCTCTCATAGAAGATCGAGTCTAGTGTTGTATTGACGACGATACGAAGTTACCAGCCGGCTCCAATAAAGAAGATAAATATATGATACGGTTAATATAAACAGGTAAATGTTTTATACGTATATTCGATACACATCGTGCCGATTACTCGCTCGCTAACGGACCCTTTCCCTGGTGCAGAGAAAGTCCTAGAGCGAAACATAGTTATTCGCTTGCAATAAATAGGTCTCTGCGCTAGTATTAGTGCATTCATCTATGCTAGTAATATAGTCGGAACTGACCTAATGGAGTACGAGGCCGCAAGCGGGGCTATTTTTCATGTCAGAATATTGATCTCTATCGCACTCGATACGTGTGCAACCTACACACCTGATAACTCTATTGATAAATCTTTCGTTGTCTGCAAAATTACTTCTCCTAAACAACTTTAATTGTAATCGTCTAGTCTTACTCGTGGACTCTACTCCCGCTGCATTTTTTTCTCGATAGCATCAAAATATCGTCTTAATCCATCGCAAAAACAACGGGCAACTGACTCGCCTGTACATGCGCGTCTTCGATTTCCAATTCTAACTCAACTCTATTAACTCGTTGGAGTAATTTTCAGGAATTGCGATTCCTCTTAGATGTCCCTTGTCTTTACCCGTTATTCCATTTGATCGGGTGCGATGGGCACTACAATCTATGAACGTTAGGAGGCGGGTGGGCCGGATGGCACTTCTCCCCGAGTTTTGAGGGAGTTGTCCTGACCCGCCCCTCGTTTAGCATATTCTCTAGTTCATACTTAATATTTCCTCCAGTGTTGGGAACAAAATGGTCTACCTATTCCCGGAATAAAGTGGACGATCGCCGTATCGGCTATGTATGATTTTTAAACCTCCCAGTCTATAACTAAGCTATACTCACCTGTGGACAGTGTAATGCATAAGACATTGCGTGCATTATCGAGATATTGTCGTGCACAAGTATCTTTCGCGGCAATCCATCAAATCACAGCCTAGACGATATATATCTACGTATCCAGCCAAACGAGACATAAGCTGCGGATTTTCTTACACGTACAGAACCTCTCCTATATGAAAAAAACTCGGCCACTAAGAATAATATGCAATAGTAATGCTTCAATCACACTCGCCGAAAGATAAAAAAGACGAGGAAGAAGGACTAATAGATATTTTTGGTCTAAATAGACACTCTCACGAACTCTTGGAAAACAAAGACGTATTCAATGCACGAGGGCGTCGCGGTACAGAACAAGTCAACGACTCTCGAATTATTCTCAATTCTCTGCTAATCTATTATTAGGTCTTATCTCTATCGCACACAAAGAATCAATTTATTTCAATATCTTCCTCAAATAGTTTCTTGTGAACGAAATATTTCATCTAATTATCTCTCAGTAGTCTCACTGTCTATATCTTATCATTATCACTTTTATTTACACTATTTACATAAATATTATATCTCAACCTGGTACAAGCTTATTATTGTCATATTTATACTCCAAGTGATATAGATGATGCGTACCCTAATCTAAATATATGACTGGTGGTGACAGTGCTTTTTTGTGCTAATTCTAGTGCGGTGCTAAAAATTCCGGTGCTTGGTAAACATTTTTGCAAACTAATAGATACTGGAATCCCAATTAAATAAAAGGTAAGGAAAAAAAGTAACATACATGAAAGGCACAAACAGACAATTTTTAACTGACAAATAGAAAAATTACAGACTAACAAAGAAGCAGAAATAAAAACAATTTTACAGTCAACTCTACATTGGCAGGAAGAATACAGATAACAGATAGGTTTTAAAATTATACTGACAGGAAATATACAGGTTAATAAAAAGAAATATACAGGTTAATATACAGGAAATATACAGATTAATAAATTGGAATCATACAGGTTAATAAACAGGAAATATACAGGTTAATATGCAGGAAATATACAGGGTAATATATAGGAAATATACAGGTTAATATACAGGAAATATACAGGTTAATATAAAGGAAATATAAAGGTTAATAAACCGGAAATTTAAAGGATAATAGACAGGAAATATACTGGTTAGCAAATAGAAAATATACAGATTAAGAAACTGGAAATATACAGTTCAATATACAAGAAATATACAGGTTAATATACAGGAAATATACAAGTTAATAAATAGGAAATATACAGGTTAATAATTAGAAAATATACAGGCTAGTATAAAGGAAATATACTGGTTAATAAATAGATAATTTACAGATCAATAAAATGGAGATATACAGCTTAATAAATATTAAATACGTAACATACAGGTTATAAACTGGAAAGGGGTAATGAATTATCTAAAATAGCAAACAAAACCTAGGATTCGGACAAGAAATCGAACCCTTTGGTCTGTTGTAGAGTTAATGGACTCACCGATAAAGTTTAGTGAGATACGGTGCAGTGCTGTACAGGAAAAGTCGATATTCGGCTAACCCTAATCTGCAAGCTGTTAACAGACAGGCAGGAAACGTATTTACATTATTGTTACTCCAGAACTGAAATTAAAGATAGACTTTGAGGCAACGAAAGAAACATTCCCAGGCAGTAAGAGCACAAGCTAAGCTTCAAACTTATAACATAATTTAGTGTTGGATGAGCACAACACCACACCGCTCCACATCAAACCGCACATCACAACCATTTATATTTTCACACCCTAGCTCACTATCACTTTTGAAATGAACACCAGAACTTTATATTGTTTACAATCGCACCGCACCCGGGCATTTAAATTGTGTACCTACACCTTATAACACCGTACCGCACTGCACGGTGCGTCGCCAAACACTATTATATATATATATATATATATATATATATTAATCACTAATAATAATATTATATATATAGTATTTAACATATAATGATATATATGATATCAGTGGCAGTAAACCTCAACGTTAACTTAAGGAATCAGATTGCGCCCCCCGCAAACTATATTTGGGCGCGGCCCCTTAGACTTCCACGTACAACGGAACGGAACAGCGTGGATAAAGAGATTTTTGGAATATGCAATTGGAAAAAAAACTAGCTTTAATATCCATGTTTACTATCAACCAAAAATCAGAAAAATTAGAACCTTACATAAAAGAACATATCGCTGAAGTATGAACAGGTTATGTATAAAAATAAAAATATAGAAATATATATATATAATCACACACTATCCTACTATATTATATACCTCATAATAAATATATATAGAATACACAAAATATAAAAATATATATATATAATATACTATATAATATAAGTATATAACAAAGAAACGCTTTAAAATATATCTTTATAATAAGAATATTACGAATATATAAAATTAAGTAGAAGACAACACTCAAAAATGCTTACCCCAACAGGCACTTACCAGTCCAGTGGATTATACACAGGTTCTCAATCCAAAAGGTAACAAACCACATATCAGGTATCAAGGTCAACAAAAAAGCATAAACCAAAGGACACTATCGGATCGATTATTATGAACACAATAAAGAAGTGCATTGGATAATTTATAATATACCTATATAATATAGGTATCGGTTAATTTTCGATGCAGTTACATTACTAGTATAACAACAAGTGAACTTCTCATGAAATTTGTAGGTTAGTAAATACCAATCCATGGTTCTAGTCTACCTCTCAACAATTTTTTATGCCGATCACCTTATAAAACTCTAGAAATACCACAACATTATTTTGCGTCTATATTATAAATATTGATCTATTATACCTCGTAATATATATATATATATAATTATATATATTAATAAATATAATATAATATTAATATATATAATTATATATTAATTAATAATATATATATATATATATTATATATTATATTAATATAATAATAATAAATATTAATTATCATATATATATATATATATTATTATATTCAAAATTACATCAATATATATATATATTAATATCAATTAAACCAAATTATCTGATTACTAATTAATTAAATAATTAATTTCACTATATACGTACCATATAATTAGTTATACCCAACTACTTATATAAACTGCCAAAAAGGTCTCGTATTTCTGTAAGTAAACAAGTTAATAAACATGGTTAGAGTTGAAACGGCTTGAAGCTAAATCAACACCATTGCACAGGTAAACGCTAGATTTGATGGGCGAGTAGGAGCTCAAAAAAAAGAAGCCAAAGATACAAAATAACATCACGCCAAAAACATTGTCTATAAATTTATTAAGTCAGGATGATACGAAGATAGAATATTAAAAAAAATCTAAAAATCTCAACTTCAACACTCCACCCAAACTCCTAGAAATGACAAGTACAAACCGAAAGAAAAACTATGAAAGAAAAGGGTATATAAGCTACAAACCCTTTCTCCTCGGAAATTTTAAACAGTATTTCATCATAATTAAAATATATCTTCTTTTTATATACATTCACATGACCCAGTAAAAATATAAATATATTAATTAAAATTAATTTATATAAATATAAATATACATATATAAATATATATATAAGTATATTATATATATAATATTATATAATTAATAATTATAATAATATATATAAATTACTATGATATATATTATATAATATATATTATATAAATATATATTATATAATATATAATAAAATATAATTATATTACATATATATAATGACGTAAAAAATAACAAATAATAAAATCTATAATCTCATCGCCACATAGTACGTGACAAAAAAGGCTCCCTATCTATAGCATGAATGACTCCTACTATGATCGTTTCTATATAGGCGTCTTTCGTTTCATAAGTGACTATTAACGTGTATACGCTGAAGAAAATGTGCATCGTAAGAGGTTATACGCTGTTCCGTTTTTATGTTAAAAAACCAAGACAAAAAATCGATTAAAAAAAAATATGATGAGACACATCAATGCAACATACGTAACATGATGAACAATATAGTCCTACACTCTTAATTCATATAAGGTTGCTATCAACAAATTTCCAATGATGCGAATTGAGGAGCCATTATAGCAACCGTATCTTGACCGAATAAACTATGAGTGTAAAACCCGAAAGAATAATGCAATGTATGGCACTTAATAAATGGAGCCCGTTTGAATTGATGGATATATTTACACGATTAAAATCTGGCAACACAATATAAATCTAATTCTATCTTCTACGCAAAAATCAGTCATTAAAACCGAACCTCATCACACAATAAGACTATGAATTCAATTTTTTATTGATATATATATAAACTATTTGTATTAGTTTGTTTCTAATGGCTCTTAAGTCCGAAATAATTCGTACGGATGCCTACCAATACTAGAGCTCAAAACAAGACTGACGAGCGTGTTCTAAACCACTCCACCATGGTAGGTGCGGCACAAATCCAAATAGTTATACACCTCGCAAGAAATAAGTGTTCGTTTCATGATATTTTGCAGACGTAAAACTTCAGGCAATGCAGTTACAGGCAAATCATCTATGGCAAATAAAGTCGCACTAATAGCAAGAACATGTCTTAAAATATGGATGCCTTTTTAGTCAGTTTTAAAAGACAACATGTTTATTTTTATATAAAAAGATTCCCAAATCTTTAAGATTGATATCGACCCTTTATTTTTTGAAGACTGTAATAAAGAAGAAATGAAGAGGTGAAAATTAAAGGCCAAAAGAAGAGAAATAATACAGGTGGAAGAACTCTATCCTACCAGGTCATAGCTGCATCTCATGAACCCAACGCCTGAAAATTTACTACATGGTTAGTTAAGAATGTAGTTGGAGAGATTTAGTATCGTAAATAAAGTAATAAATGCCACAATGCTGTTGTTAAGAGCTCCACCATATCTTTAGTAGTTAATGAAAGTATATGACTTACGATATTACAATTATATCGATGTTTACCAGTTGGCAACATTATAAATTATTGTGAAATCGAAATGTGTGACCTACATAAGTTATCTAAATGGGTGAATTGCTATTCATTAATATCTTAAAGAAAAACTGCACAATTGAGTTGTTGTTAACAAAAAAAGATATAAATGAAAAGTTCAATATCATGTAACGTTGGTGGTTTAAAGACATTATCTAAATTCTGAAAATTGAAGATCATTGGGAAAGGGCGTCCTATGTAGGGAACCGAGCAAACAGGAGGTTTTTAGGAAACATTCATTATGCCAGAGTTTTAAAGGCGACAAGTATGTTATCGGAACACGAGTAAAACAAGTTTATCAAAAATGTATTGAGGGGATAAAGAGGCTAAACTAGAAAATTTTCGGACAGAAAGGTGATTGCTTCATTAAAAACTTAAAAAATCAGAACAAAATAACATAATGAAAGACTCTCACAAAGACCTTAGACCTGCAATTTTTATGATTAAAGGAGATAAGAAATACAGAAATTAGTTCCAAAAGTAAAAGTATTAGTGGCTATGCCGATAAATGAAAGTAGCAAGTCCACTGAATACTTTTACATGGGACTAATTTCTTAAGTTCTAATCCTTTAATCATAATTGTAATAATACGAAACGTTTATTACGAAAGGAATGAATTTTAGTATTTCTTTGCTTTTTTATTAGACAGTTTTCGTTTTTGTGCTTATTGTCATTTGTGCTTAACGCTCGATAAGAAATTAGCCACACACAGTTTAGTAGTAATTTCCTGTTTCAGAGTTCACACTTTCTGGAGTCAGGGAAAAAATTCAGTCAGGGAAGGTCATTGAAACGTTTTAAGATATGTTCTGGAAAGTCAGGAAAATTCCAAAAAAGTCCGGGAAATTTTAAAAATTTCAAACAATATGAAGATGATCCATGGACCAAGTATACATATTTTTGGATATATTTCTTTTCCTTACTGTAAAATTGTGTTTTGAAAGGTTTGTATTGAATAAGTGAATAAAAAAAGGAAAAAATGGACGAGAGGAACGACATCCAATAAATCTACTCTATTACCTGGTTTCTTCTACGTTCAAGATCAACTGGTACTATTCTTTC
Source organism: Trachelipus rathkii (assembly GCA_015478945.1). Lineage (NCBI taxonomy): Eukaryota > Metazoa > Arthropoda > Malacostraca > Isopoda > Trachelipodidae > Trachelipus > Trachelipus rathkii. The sequence continues at coordinate 15,968 of JABUQX010108805.1, read as the reverse complement.
CTATCTCATTGTCCGTAGAGGTTGTCCAAGTTCTCATTCCGATTGAAGGTGATTGGTACATGGATGTGTTTTAGACTGTATGAATTAAGACTTCGTGGTTATTTTTTATTCTCTTAAGGGATTTTATACTTTTTTTTTGTTTTTTATTTTTTTTTTGAGGTTTGACGAAGTGAATTTTGGATTTTTGTGCAGTTGAAGCCGAAAAATTTCTCAGCACCAAAACATTATACAAATGTTTCTTACTGTTTCAAACCAAAGATGTATTTTCTAAAATGCAAACTGGCTTTTTTAAAAATAGCTTTCCTTTAGAACGTGGAATCATTTACGAAAGTTCCCAAAAACGATATAGACCACACTTTGGTCCATTTCCTGTTCACAGATTATACAAGTCTCATACTTAAAATTTATGGAAAGATTTCTTAAGTCCAGTAATATCCAACAACTAAGCTTTTTGTATTAGATTACATGACAAAGAAAATTTGCGTGATGTAAAAGGTTTTAATCTGGATTTCAAAACAAATAAAAACTCTCTTCAAAGAAGGAGCTATGATTCAAAAGTTAATATCCTAAAAATACCTTAATTCCAGACTATGCTAATCAAAATGACAGAAAGATATTTAGAAAGATGTCCACTCCTGAAGTACAAGCCTTGTCCAGGGCTCTCATTCATTGGAATTCCTAGATATAAATTCATTTCAGCCATAACAAGTGAAACAAAGATGCGCAACTAGCAATGAAATAAAATATGAACTAGCATACTGAAACAAAATCCAATAGCAACATAAAACCGAAAATCACAGATATCTGTTGCTGATAAAGCAAAGGCACAATGCACTCTACTTTCTTTGCAGTGAAGCTTATCTACCCTTGAATTAAAATTCACAATAATAATTATTATGGATATTGATAGTGATTTACTGTCCTTATTTCTTAAAGGAAGATACTTGATTTAAGATATATTATTTTTCTTCTTATTGTACACTGGGAAATCTAATAATGTTAATGACGGAATTTGGCAAATAATATTAATTAAATTTAAGGACTTGATATGATTATTTCCCATGGAAATAGCTGACAAGTTAGGATAAGGATGATGATTATTTTTTACTAGTATATATATTTAAAAATCAATATTCTAACCCTTGAAGATATACTAGACATAAAAAAAAAACATATATCACTGTCGATCTGAATTCATACTTGAAAATTATCGATGTTCAAACATGTAAAGAATTTATTTGATAGAATAAAAAGATAATATAATACTCATAAAGTATTCCTATCTTACTATCAAAATGAATTATAGTTAACAAAATTGATAAAGAGCTGACTCATCATATATTAGATAATGAAAGTAACATCTTACATAAGATAAAAAAGAAAAATTATTAATATGAATCAAATTAAACTTGAAAGTAATACTAGCTCTAAAAGATGGTTTATAGTGTAAATAAAACAAATAAATCTCTTATTTAGGAACACCAAAAAGATACTAGACGCATGTATAAAACAAAATCAAAAATTCAGAATCCACTTGCGAAAGACAAAAAGTTAACCTTAATCTCACCCCATATTTATAGAACACTTTTGTGATACACAACGTGATACGTTATCCTCACCAGGCTAATTATGTAAGCCTTTAATTTATTTTCTTTTTGTATAAATTAAAACTGCTTACTTTTGGAGAAAATTAAAAAAAGTTGTGTTGAGAGAACGAGACTATCATCTAGGAAGAACATTTAAAATATACTTTCCGATACAAATAACCACAAAAAAAAAAAATAACAAAAAAAAAAATTATAATTCATCTTTAAGAATATTAATTTTATAACGACAAATTTTCAATAAAAATAAACCATGTAATAGAACTGAGTAAAATAGGACCAACTGCCCGAAGTAATGATTATAATTAGATAATTATTAATTAACGCCAAAATATGAATATACGAACATCGACTGTCAAGGGCAAAATTATACGAATTTTAGGTCAGGGGATAAGTCAGGGAATTATCAAAAGTATTAAATCGACCGCAAAATTTTTAACTTGCTAGGATTACTTTTGAAGTGTATATTTAATATAATTAACAATATTGGAATCAGCTAGTTTAAGTGATAGTAGAGTATAGTCAACAATTACTGTATTAGAAAAAATAAACAGAAATAAAAAAAATAATAAAGATTTACTGTACAAAAAATGGATCAAACTATTTTGTGATGAGTTTATGTTACCATTTGGAAGAAATTTAAGATTTGAAGCCGATTTATTAAATTGAAAATCTATTATGATATCCATTCAGGACACCAAGCCGCCATCTCCTTGTGTTATTGTTTACATTTAGTATCGTAAAGAAGCACTGCTGTAAAGTTAATACGGCAAGCACGGGGAAAATTAGAGGGACTTTAAACAGTAAAATTAAACGTTTGTAACAGTTCCGGTTACGTTTGGTTGACAATATAAAACGATTGGCAAACTGATCGATGTCAATCAAGTACGTTTCGTATAAAAGACACAAAATTAGCAATAAAAGAGAAAAAAATTGGCATTCATATATTAATATATAATTATGTCTATAAATAAAACATCAGTAAGATTAATTAAATATATATATATATATATTAATATAATAACGTACATTTATATTATATTAATAATAATACATAGGATTAAGTTAGAAAAAATAAAAATTAATATATATTAAAATACCAAGTTCATATTCATATTATCATCATATGAGAATAATTAATATATAAATAATAATCAACTAAATAAATTAATAAATATAAATATATTATATATATAATTATTTTAAATTAATAAATAAAATAGAAATAATTGGCACACATTTATTATTATTAATTGACTAACCGATAGCTATTATGATAATTGATTAATTAATCATGAGTCTGAAATATAACAGTAAAATAATTTGAAATCATATAACATGCATACATTAGCTTTCAAGTCAGCCGAAATTATGTCTGGCATAAGCAAACGTGTGATCCACCGACGCAGTGGGCAATTAAGTGACGAAAGAGAAATAGTTAATGGTTAATTCTATTATTACACCAGTTGCTCATATATTACTATTAAACTTATATGTATAGGACCTCGTCAGAGCCCCATTTCATCCACATACATCTGCTTTCTATAGAAATATGTAAATGGAAAGACCAGTTAGTTCACAATCCAACTTCAATAGAATTGCTTACAGGCTTTCAAAAATCTAAAAAAAAATTACTTGCATACAACTTACATTTCCCGTAATATAGGTTAAGTCAAATAATAACCCTCCACATGGTAATGATACTAAATAAACTAATAACCAACTCATCATATTCGACCATACTTCCCATTTATCTAAGTAGCGAAGGATAACACACCATAGTCACTCCTGGTTGCCGCATATCCTCTACATCCACCTGTGGCCACAGAGTATAAAGGTGAGTATCGGGTTTATTCCTCACGGTTGTAGTGATATGGATGAACCCAAAAATAATTAATGTCACTCATGATATTACCGTACAACAGGAGCATATCATAATCAGCAACCGCAAGACATCAGCACGATAGTAGGTGGATATGATGAAAAAACGACAAATGCTTATCTCAACTCACGATATTTGATTCGCCCCATCCGAGGTGATGCGGTATCGAGCAGACATAAACAATTTTGAGATCGCGGGCCACACGAATGCGGATCGGATTCCCCGAGAGCCCCCCTCCCCCCTGCCTTGCCAACGAACTAACTAACCTAACAATAAGGAACTATATAAATATCCTAAACTGCCTCCCATAACATACCATATATACTAATATATATACTTAAAATTCATAATATACTACATAATTTACAGAAAGTACCTCAAACTTATTTAATTATAATATACATTAAAATAATTAAATGGGTTCATACTATGTATAAAACAACTAACAATAATATAATAAATATTAGACAATAATATATATTCATGTTTAACAAAGATGAAGAACAGCGGCAATACCTACTGCAAATACTACCGTTAACTTGGTAAAAAGTAAAAGCAATAAAACTAACTAATAAACAATACAACAATTTGTCATTACTTTTATTAACTTCGACATATCCAACTCAAGTCTTCCATACAATGCTCATCTCTATAATTGCCCCTTCCTCTGACTTCTATATAATTAACCTCACTTCATTAGCCCAACTGGCCCTCTTGCTACACTTTTATTGGAGAAAAACGTTATTTGCTTTCCCAAAAAATCTACACACTTCCCTTTCCATCACATACCTCGTTGCCTTTTTGCGACTTTTTGATATTGGGATAAACCCCCAGGAACTGACTCAGATTAAATTGAAAGCCTTCGTTTGACACCATCGTAAATTTGATGCAGACATAATCGTTAATTAAAAAATAAAAACAACGACCGTTGGCCAGTTTCATCAGGAAAAATAATCTTCGCAGGTACGATAATCCCAAATATAAAAACCGAGCAAGACCACGCAAAGCGTCAATCTATGAAGCTCCTATCAACTCAATAAATACTCAGTTTGTGATCCACGGCAAGCACCATGTAAGTGAGATTAAAGCAAAACTACACCACACTGCAGTTCCATTCCTGCATACTAGGAGCACTCACTCATATTACGTTCTGCTTTTCTCATCTCTCCAGTTGACTTTTAAGAAAGCGCCGGCTCATACCCCTGGATAAAATACAAAAGACAAAATAATAAGTTAAGTGAGTAGAAGTGCTCTTAAGGATTTACTACTACTATCAATGTGATTTCTCTGATATCTTCCCACCGATGCCCTCTGAAGATAAAATCATTCCCAACCGTTGCAACATCGTGATGTTTATGACGTCCAAATTTCCGCCCCTTTCAAGAGGAATGATATTTATCACCGCCCACTTCCTGGCTTTCACCAGATCTTCTTTGATAACATACATGGGGATGGATACTTTGCGATTTACTCTCCTATAATATACTGTAGTTTTACACATGAGACAATTTATTAGTGAACCGTTTATCTCCATTTCCAATGTTAATCTTTTAATTGTAAATTTTCTTACTTAAAATAGACCCTGCCAGTAGCTTATTCAGTTTACGGAGGTCTTCACGAAAAAAAAACAACGACTGCTCAATACATATATACCGCCCCCCCAAGTGGCCCTAATCGTCTCCTGCGCCACTTCCCTCCTGCACCGCTGCCAGTGGGCTTGCGGGTAAACTTGTAAGAGCAGATTCTCTAATTTACAGTTGCCACTAGAATACAAATTATAAAACTTTTAATTACAGGAATGTAATACAATGAAAGAAGATAAGTAATAATACTACCCTATACCTATTAAACCCAACGAGCGAACTATACTACATAGAAAAATGGTATTATATGATATACTTATATGTATAATACGGATAATGATTATATTAGATAACGTATAATTTGTAGTAGTAGATATGTAATGTTTAGTATACTATTAAGTGCTATCAAGCCCAGCGTTTTTTCTATCGGTCTCATTACCCGGGGAGTCTGGGTATGTGTCCATGGAATTTTGTATTGTCCGCCGAGTGACAACATCGATTGGATTCTCAAATCTCTATACATGTCCCTATTAACTTCATTTTACGTAAAAAAACTATAATAATCTGATATCATATATTTTTTTAAAATTTTTTAAATTTTATAGCCAATTAGCTACAACTATCTTTTCTTTACTCATTTATTACGTTTTAAATTAGTTAAAGATCTTACTTCGTAATAAAATAGCCCATAAAATAAAGTAAAAAATGTCAGCTTAGTATGAGAATATAACTATATGAGTTTAGTCCAATACATTGTTGCTAAATACTATGAGTTTAAGTGTAAATATTAGTGGATCAGCTGTAGTGCTAATAATCTCATTTTAACAAAGTAATGGGTAGATAGACCTTAGAAGACTAGATAGTAAAGATTAAGTAATGAAGCTATAGAATAAAGTGGAGCAAACATTTAGCTTATCTGTTTTAATGTCTTGCAATTAGCAAAATAGAAAAAATTAGAAATAAAATAGGACCAAAACTACACCAATGATTGTTGAGATAAAATGTGTACTCCCTCGAAGTACCATGAAAACGTATCACATATCACTTAAGAAGTACGATGTTTTGTATTACTAAAAATTACATCTGAGATCAATTCATTTTTTCGATATACGAAGCCTTCCACAAGGAACTAAAATAAATACAATATTATTTATTTGTTACCTCTGCAGTTGACTGTGCACTTTGAGTTTGTTATTACCATAAACTCTTCAGGTATTTTCATGCCTTAAACATTCATTGGAAGATCTTGTATAATTTAACACAATAGGACTTAAAATGACGGTTTGAGATGGCCTGTGTAAATAATTAATATAATAAGTATTAATCTAACAACCCATAAAAATAAGTTAACTTAATTGTTGTTGCGTCAACTCAAAGATATCTTTCTAGTGTGTGTTAAAGCTCTTCTTTTAATTAGCATCATTTATATCTACAAACTTTCACAAATATGCTCTCAATGAATCACCTTACAGGTATAAGAGGGTTAGCTCAGAACGTGTAAAATTATTTATTTTGGAAAATAAACATGGAGATTTCAGACAGTATAAAGAGAAGTGGCATGTCGCACGGATTACACAAGTGGAATTAAAAAATGTGGTGATCATGCAGTAGTGGTGATATACGAGAGGATAGATTTAATTTAGTGGCCCTGTCCTCTTTTAAGATCTCAAAATGCACTCAAGCCTTTCAAAATTCTCTATGATCATTCTAGACTCCACATAACATCTAATCCGTAGAGTATATATTAAAATAGACTGGTACTTAAAACATTTATCCCATGTGTGCAGACTAACCACATATCTATGTGTATGCAGGCTAACAAAAATTGTGATTCACTTATATAATGGATATAATCTGTTTGGACTGTAAATTATATAAAAAATTAATCTCAAATTGCTAAGAGTCTTTTTTGTGTAATCTATTACATTTTATTATGGACTCTTAGGAATAAAGGTTTTAATTATTTTAAAAGTTACCATTTCATATGTGAGTATGATATTAGGGTAAAAGTGTGTGGAGTATTATTATTAGTAAGCACAGTGTGCGAAAGAAGTTAAGATACGAGGATCATAGTGCCAAATATTAAAAATTTTATAGGTATTGTATACGGTCAAAATATAAGTAAGCTATCTCATAGCATAATAATATATAATAAAACTGAAGTAATATAATGGGCAACTATAGTAGTATATACTCCCGCTTATATAAGTAGCTCTATATCACGAGTATAAGGATCAAATAATAGTGACTAAAATTATTGTGTACATCGTGAAAGGATAGTATAAGGTAATGTATATAATAGATATGGACACAAAGATAATAAGGCATTAGAGCCTTGAATAAGAATATGTATATATTAGTCCTTAACTCTGGAATTATTAGTTCATAAAAGATTCAAAAGATGAGTATGCCATGTGATCTATCTTGGAAGCTTCTATGATATTTCTATCAATAATATGGGATGATAATTTTCGAATATATATAATATTAGAATATATATATACTGTATATATAATTATAAATCTAATTATATATAATATATATTATATAATATACGATATATATAAAGCTATATATATTAATATTAATTATATATATAAACTACTATCATAAGTTTCTACTTTAACGTTAATAATAATATATTAATATATATAATTATATATATATATAATTATAAATATATATATATTTATAATATTAAAACAATTCATTTTTGATTTATGAGTTGTTAATTCTGGCAACCTATTAGTATATTTCTATAATTTTTAGTTTATTTCGTCTCTCCAACTGAAATCACGTAGATTTACATAGGGCACATTCTTCGGTTCTGTTTTTCTTAAGGATATTAAACAAAATTAGCATCACTGCTTAAATACCCAAAATACTAATTCAAAAAATTTTAATCTAAGATAAAATATAAAAAAAGAAAAATTAAATTATATATAAGATAAATACAATTATTAGTTACTTCATCAATGATGGAAATGTTTACAAAAATAGATCAATATTCCTTATATTTACAAAATCGTAATTAGCATCTATCTTACTAAATCGAATAAATATGACGGCTCATTAAAATCTTTGAATTTTCATCAAAATCCTCCATAATGTTTTTAATTATACAACGTACTTTTCATAGTTAAAATAACAATTGCGATGTTTTTGTAAATTACAAATAGGTTAGCTAGACGGCTACGCGGTCAGCATAAGCTGTAAAGCGAAAAAAAAAATTTTTGTTGTTCGTTTAGTTTGCCTAAAGGCGAGGACATAAGCGAAGGCGAACGCGATGGCGATCAATTCAATCTTTGGCGAAAAGTAAAATTTTTCGATTCGAAAAGGGTTTTGTTTTTAAAGGATCCAATGTAAGGAAAGGAAGGGAATTGTTAAAATGAACTCTTGTTAAATATCATGCTTCCTGAAATGAAAAGAATATCGCAGGCTTCTGGATACATACCCGTGAATCATCCTTGGTGGTTAGGTCTGGGTGCGCACTTTAGGTCTGGCGTATATTGATGGTGTAAGAGTAAGGTACAGGAAGTGGGTCGAGTCCTAGTGTACGTATTGGGGTTACCCTCAATAAAATAAGTAATCCTTATTAATAGACGTTGTCTGAAACTGTAACTAAAAGATAGTAGGATAACCCCAAAAACCTATTGGTATATACCTAATAGTAAAAACGTATGTCCTTCCGGAAGTTAGGTTGTAAGTTCTGTCTTCTATATCTTGGCTCCCTGCCAAGTAAGGCTCTAAAAAGTTTAAAAATTCAACAAGTATCATTCAAAGAATAAACCCAATGCTAAAATGGTGACGTTGCTAGCTTTGTGTATCAGTTTACTTCAGGCTGCCATGGGATTTTTCTCAGTCGAGCAGAAGCAAGTTCGAGAAGAAGGCTCTGCGGTGAGGTTGTCGGCCATCGAAGATATAGGATGTCATGTGGATCTAGGGGATGTAGTTGAATGGTGTTCTTAGCTGGAGTGTTTGATGTATCTAAAGTTTTAACTAGAAAGCTCCCCTCTTTCCAATGATCGTGAAGCCAGCATTTGAAGAGGAGCACGCCCCAGATACGTACCAAAACATGCCTCCAATAACACGAAAGACGCAATTCTCTGCTATCGAGTGAGGCCCTTTGTTATCATTTTTTGATGGGAAAACTAACCTGTCTGAAAATCATGTATCTGAGACGCGCCACTGAAAGGAAGAATCGATAGTCGGGAGGGCCATAGTATAAAGAGTCGAAAAAAGCTCTCAAGCATGTGGTGGCAAGATAGGTAAATATAAACTTCTAGGAGCTAAGACACAACACAAGTTGATCGAAAGGCCATAAAAGAGGTGCAGAAAAAGAGAAAGAGAAGTGTCATGCAAAAAACAGAGGTAGTTTGACCCCGAGCACGGTGCAAATTCCCTGAATCGGAACTTACGTCCGGAATATCATTCACATAATTCGTAATTGAGACAGGGGACACTATTGTCATTTGAGCAACAGCCTCTGGGCGGCCTAGATCCCAGAGTCAGGACGGAAAAATCACACCAAGAAGGACGGCTGCGCTCTAACATTGAAAACCCAAACAAACCTTCATAGAGAAGATGTTGCCTTGTAGACAGCCGTATTGGCACCAACCTCACTTATGGTAGATCGCAATGTAAGGGTTTTCCTTCCCTTGGCCCATGGGTGCCCGCCACAAACAAAAAAAAAAGAGCCAGACAACCACGCCCAATCGGCCAACATGTTAGCATAATGGTGAATCTAAGTTTAAAGGTGACTTAATAACTGCCTGACGCCCGCCTAAATAGGCACAGGAATTCTCGGCTAAGGCTCAAACTCGTGGTCGAGTAGTGGAAAGTCGCGCTCACGTGAAAGCAAAGTGCGCCGCCTGGATGATAAGAGGGACGTAGGTAATACTTCGTACCTGGTGTCTATCTGTAATAAGACGATAATGTCTTTCCAGACATCGACGTATTTGATCTGTGTGAATTATGTCAACCACGTAAGACCAGATTTCGTACGCGTTCACAAAAGCTTCTTCACTGATTGATTTCGCAGTTCCTGATACAAACCCTGCAGGCAGGAAAGGATTTGCTGAGTTCCACTTTGACTATTTAGGGCAAAGCACTCACACATGGCCATATTTACCAGCTCCGCGACTCACATCACAACCTAATGGTGTGTGGTTTTGGCTACGGTAGGATTGGGTCAAATGCGAGGCTATAGAGACAACTACATATACCTACGACCGATGTACGATAGACATCTTGAAATATTACCGTTATTTAGAGATGACGAAAGGTTTGCGAAACGACAGAGCAACTAATTCAATGGTTGCAATATAGACTTTACCGGAACAATGAAAGCCCTTAGATAAGTGAGAATACTTCATCTATATTAAAAGGACAGCATTACAGAGGTATGATCACATGAGGGACAATATTTGTTAGTTTCAATGCCTGATTTATTGCATCTGCATGATTGAAAAGTATTACACGTGTTAGCAGATTGGCGTTTTCTATTCAGGTAAAGTCTCGCAACTCTACCACTGAGCGCGCGCAATCATATGTTAAAATTGAAGTTCATGTTTCACTCCTGCTTCATACATGATGGCAGATTGATGTCAGTAGTATAACCTCTCCACACGTCGAGCAATTACTAATCACAAGGTCGAGATTCGTGTAGCCCCACCACTAATCTCGCTGAGCGCGTAAAAAGGATAGGGTGTAAATAGTAGGTAGGTTATCAGAAAGTGTATTCGTACTTTTCGAAGATGCCCTAATCTCAAGGTTATCATACTTGGACTTTGATTAGTCGACAAGAGTTATTGTTAGTGAAGAACGCATTGGGAATAAAATAGAAATTCTTCTGTAATCCATCCTGTTCTGAATATAAGGTCTACCATGTGAGCCACGGGAGTCTTAGATAAGGTTCGGTGAATACACTAAACAGATACGGCGTCCCAAATAAGTATAAGTTACGGACTACTCGTGCTAAGAGAGACAATCAGAGGTATGACTGAAAGGGATCAGGAGAAAGTCTGGGAGGTCCCACCACGAGGCTGTCATGTGGAATGGTACAGGACGCGTGAGTCAATTTCCGTTTTAGGAAATTATTGCTACAAGGCAGGGCATATTCGGAATAAGGATAACTTGAGTGTAATTTGTGTTGGTTACGCATTAGTCCCCCTGCCACATCGCACCCGGTACCACTAACTGCCGCATTCTAAGTGTCCAAAAAAGATGGTATGTTATGGCCGGGGAACCAAAGAGGAAGAAGGTAGAGGGTTGTTTAGGTTATAGGGGACAACCAGTACAGGGTAATGATTGATAGAGGTGATGAGAGTAGTTCGTGCGCGCTGTCGCCACGCAGCGAATGTCCAAGGATAGAAGGTCTAAACATCATGTAAATGGACTCTGTCGGGACAGTAGAAGGTCATGATACTCGAAAAGAAAGGTGTAGATTTTTAGACAGGTCAGATATTGGGACATTGTGGAGCATAAAGTTATTCTTCTATGCACAGTCTACAAGGATTAATTGATGAGATTGTGTGGAAGCGACGAGTCGAAGGAATTTCAGAGGGAGTTAACCTAGAGGGATGGGCCTAGTGAAGCACATGATGTAAGAAAAGTCGCAACGAGGTAGAGTGCAAATCGGCTGAGGGGCACAGCTCGTTTGGATTTTTCACAACCCTGGCAGGCAGTGTGAGGTGTGAACTGAGAAAATCGAGTGACGAAAATCTAACCCTGAGCAGGTTAGTGGAAGACCTGGTGAAATGAGTACGTTTTACCAGGGCTTATGTTAAAGAGTCGGTGTGTTACCTAGTGAATATACCTCGCTTATTCGTGTGATTCCCTGGAAAAAGTCCCAGTAAGACGGAATTTTTTATGAAGGACTGATGCGTGGATGAGATACTTGGATTACTCAACATATGTATGCCAAGACGATACTGATATAATGCTTTATATAGCATAGCACAGTTATCAAGGAGAGTTGTAGACTCCAGACAACGCTTCTAAGAGGGGTCTCAGATGACTCGAGTAGAAGGGGGAGTGTGGCTAAGTGATTCGTGAAGGGGTGGTGATGGAGAGGTTTCGCAGATCTGAGAGACACATGAGTACTTAAGTAGTAAAGGCTGGAATAAAGGCTGCTTGAATACCGTTCGAGACAAATGCTAGAAGTGGTGTGGTGAGGTAACGAGGAAGGGGTGAAGCAGAAGCCTGGCAATCAAGTGAAAACAGTAGGTTCTCCAGGTTGATAAGCGTCTCAAGTTTGGTAAGTGATAAAGATTGCATGTCGAGAAAGAATAATAATGTGTGAGGAATTACCTGGATTGTAAAAGAACACGATTACAGTGTGGGATGGTAATTTTTCGCAAGTTACAAGTGATAAAGGTGCAAAGAAACTCGCGAAGGTTGCGATCAGAGATAGTGTCAAAGAGAACAAATTACATAATTGCTATACGCTTGATTAATGACAGGTACTGGCCTTGGTATAATCCGTGACACTTCTCGGATCTATAAGTCTGTGATCGGCGGTGAGTGCCTACTTGGTGTTTTCGGGAAGTAGCCGCGGTCCGTCTCTTAAGGTATTTAGACTAGTCACGAGTGTCAAAGGTGATTCAGGCGCGTGCCGATGAGATTGTGGTGTTCTGAGGTCTCCGGCTCAGAGATGTATTATCTCTCAGAATCATCTGCGTGTGGATGTATTTGGGTTCTAGCGGTGAGACTGTTGGGCTACGAAAGAAACCAAGTAAAGGTGATTGTGAAAGTACCGGGCTCTTTGACCACTAATGATATGAGGAATAGGGGGGCGAAGCCCGTAAAGGCGCACTTATCAATCGCAAGTTGTGATTGTTTTCTGCTACTCTCGTTCATTTTTTCTCTTAAACGGTGTGCCGTCCTTTGAACTTTATTTGCTAAGCACTAGCTCCATATGGCCCCTCCGCGCTCTATCTCTTCGGATTTTTCTCTTTTCTGGTGTGGCGCCATTTATTGCTCTATGTCCCTCTGATACGAGCTATAAGTTCTCTCAAATGAATTAACCAAGGGTTAGATCCATATTGTTTTATATCATTCAAAATACACCTTTCATGTTCATATTACTACTCGGTCATGTATTATTTCTCTCTCATACTTATAAATACTCTTAAAACCCTAAAATAAATATTTAAAACACCAAATCACGTCTCCACTCACCTGACTACCGTCATACATGTGTAACATAGTCCAGCCATACTTTCCAACCATGTGAAACATAATTATAACTTCAGCACAACGCTCGCACCAACTTTTTCGGATCTTATTTACGGGTTCCATGTGGTACATTACTTGTGCGCACTTTTTATGGGACTCTCATTTTGAGGCGAGTAATAATATGGGATGTGTCAAGCGTAGTAAAAACACGCGCCCTACGATATGCAAGCTGAGGTCCGTAAGAATCAACACACACTTAAGCTTAATCCGCCTAATTTGTAGACGGCTTACTCCCTCCAAACTATATAAGTGTTAATCCCTTCCTAAACTTTTAATTGATGTCCTACGCTCGTACTGGCATAGATAATTCGCTCGAAGGAGATACACAATGAATAATGACAAAATATTGGCCTCCCTAAGATACCTAAATCAGTAAAAATATAGTTATTCCTCTCCAATTCTTCTGAGTCTTCTCGATTTGTTTATAGTCATCTAGTTTCTTACATTTAGTTGTGAGAGTTTTATAGGGCTTTCTCAAAATATTAAAATTCAGTAGTAAAGTATCAGATCTAATAGTAATAAACCCACCAAGCCACCCCTCTAATCACTGCTTACAAGGTGAGTGCCCTTAAGACGCTTATGTATGTGTCTTCACCAAATTCAGTGATACCTAGTTCTAGTACGTTTCAGAGCTTCGCGCATTAGCGGCGAATTCTTTTCTTTTTCTGGAATACTCCTTATAAATATATACATAATATATAATAGGGTATATAATACTATTTTCCCTATTATAATGGTACTCAATAAAAACAACCTATCAATATCGTGAATGAAAGCTAATTATCCTCCCTTAATAATATGTACCTTAACAGTATCTCCACTTTTACTCCCTTATATACTCACTTATATATATAAGAGGGTTTTCCTAATAGTATTACATACACACATACCGCTCTCCTCACAAAATATCAATTAACATGACATATTAATAATATACTCTATTAACCTTAATACACTGACTTATTTTGAAGATTAATCACACGAAGCGAACTTCTCATCAATCGGCAATCTATACCCTAATAATCACCACCTCTCGCCGTCCGTTACTATTGTAATACCTAATACCCTCCTCAATGATCACCAAGGTTAATTTTCATTATGTAAAATAATTAACCTTAGTACATGTAATCCTTTACCAATTCTATTTGTATCCTATTATATCCAACTATTCTATAATACATCATCCTCCTCAACGCCATTACATCTTCTTTTAACTATATAATAACTCTTCTTCCCTTACCCACCATAATAAAATTCATAACTACTCATATCTACTTTTTACTTGCAGCTCAATATTACTGATAAATCTACACTAACGATATATAACTACTATGTATATCACTGGTTGCGCAACACTCATTTGCGTGCAGGAATACTAACTGGGTGTATGGCAATATCAATGGTGGTGATCACACTGACATATATTCCCCAAAAGGTGTTACTCAGCAATACTCTTACCACCACTCCCTCTTCTCTCTTAAATACATTTAACCGCTTTCCTCTCATAAAGAGACCTCTATTCAAAAATGTATAGATTTATGTCTTTGGATATGTTAAAGCTCTTTCATTTAGAAATCTCCTGCTAATCTAAATTTTCTTTAACAGAAGTATATTCACTCACAGATATACTTACAAATTAATATAAAAAAACTCCATTTTTCACTGTGCTTTCATATTTCTCGAAGAAAAGAAAATACTCCGCTATCCTTTATTCCCATAGCTAAGAAAAGCAGTAGTCCCGCTTCACAACTAACTTCCAAAACTTGACCCAAATATAAATCATATTGCAAGGTCGAATCAAATTAAATTTATTCAATAAATGGTCCTACCTGAAGCTCCCGCTCTAGATGTTTTTAATCACAATTTTCCCTAATAGTCCTGAGAATTAATTATTTATCCTTCCATTAAATTTTTAATTTTATGGGGTTATCGATATGTGCGTTTATTTTGACTTCCCACTTGGCTATTTACATTTTGCTGCCCGTAGTCAGTAAATTAGGTTTAGATACAATAGGTATGGTAAATATTGCTATCCAAAAATTGCTTTTACTGCTATTTATATACTAAAATTGATATTGACAATTATCAAAAACATCTAAACAATGTTACCAGTAGTTAGTACTATTACTGTTAATGTTCATACAAATAATATACTTACTAGAGAAAACATGATAATATTCAAATTATTCAAATTTTTTTTAATATATAGATAAATACATGTATTAAATATGAAATATTTAGTACAAAATCTGAAAAGTTATATAATTATTATAGCATACTCTTCTAAACTACTCAGAAGATATGGTTAGATGTTACTAAAGGTTCACAAGGGAAGTACAATAAAAGAGTGAGACAATAATGAGGAAAGCCGCTAGGATAAGCAATTATATAAGTATTTCCTACTAAACTTTGCTACTTTCACAATTAATGTATATAATAGACGGTCAGAGTATCACCTATATATAAGAGCAAAAATGTTAGGAGAATTAACACCTGCTCTTTAAAACTTCGTGCACTAAATAGTGAAGGTAAAATGGACCTTATGCCAGATTACATCTATTAACATTAGATTATATGGCATTAGATTAAGAAAGTAGTGAACTGTGCAAAAAAAGTTTTGTATAATAATAATCCACTCCTTCTTAGTCAGATTGATTTATC